>JAPKLY010000250.1:544404-599554 GCA_026898435.1 Prunella vulgaris | reverse complement strand
GAGTAGTAGTGTGTAAAAAAGCACAATCCATTCTATAAATACTCCTTGGAGTAACTATCTCATTTCAATTTCAATTTCGTATCTCATTTTATTTTCGTGTCTTATTTCTCATTTTTTTCTTAACAAATTTTAAATGTCGAACTGTCGAACTTCTTCTTATTCTTTAGAGGAAGATATTCACCTTTGTAATATATATGTTGAAATCTCTCAAGATCCAATTGTAGGAAAAAATCAAATGGGAAATATATTTTGGTCACGTATAGAAGCCAACTATAATTCCACTCGATCAGAGACCATCTGTGTAGATCGAAATGCGAAGTCATTGAGGGATCGTTTTAATGTTATCAAAGCTGCAGTTAAGTCATTGAATGGATGCATTGCTCAAGTTGAACGGGAGAATCCGAGTGGTGCTTCAAACGAAGATATTGTAAGTTTATATTCTTCTTTTCTTTATAAGTAATATCTTTAAAGTCTTAACTTTTTTTCTATATATAAACCATGCAGATGTTTAGAGCAAAACTCCTGTTGATGACTGATTCAAAGTATAAAAAATGATTTAAGTTTGATCATGTGTTCACCAAAGTGAAAGATGTCGTGGATGTGGGGAATAACAGTCAACCACGCAAAAAAAAGAATGTTTCATCACAATCAGATGGATCAATGCCAAATTCTCCCGTTTTCTCTTCTCTGGGAATATCTCAATTTGATATCAACTTAAGTGATGATACTGATGGTGGATCATCATCTCAGATGCGACCAGAGGGGGTGAAAAAATCTAAATTGAAAAGAAAAAAAGATGAAGATTCATATCGTGCTATGAAAGCTATGGAAGAATCAAATAAACGAATTGGAGATATAATGGCTGAATCAAACCTCCAACAACAGAGAGCCATGGATGAATTTGCAAGAATTCAAGAACGAAGGTATGAATTTAAAATTATGGAAAAAGACTTGACCACTATTGCTGACCCGATTAGACGTGAATGGTTTCGAATTGAGGCAAAAGAATTCCAGTCAAACTCAATTTGGAAATCACCCCCAGACATTTGGACAATTTTTTGGTGATATTGGAGGATCTGGAAATGATCTTGGAGAGTACTAAAATTTGTATTGGTCAGATTTGACTTGTATTTTATTTGCGTAGTTATGCTTGTGTATTTTATTTATGTATTTCTTATTGTGTTTTAGCATTGTATTTTTTTTATGCACTATGATTTTATTTTCTATGTTGTAACTTTTTTAAAATTTAAATTTGATATTTCTTTTAATTAGTTACAATTTTAATTTTTTAAAAATACAACAATTATTTATATTTTAATATTTAATTTTTATATCACATAATGTTATAAATAAATTTAATTCAATACATAATAGTAGTACTTAATATTACATTTAAATAATAGATCACATAAAAAACAATTAAATAAATTATTGTATAATATAATAAAAATGAAAAAAAAAAAGGAAGGGGTTTGCGTCGATGAACAGTGTGTGGCAAATTTGCCACACACTGTTCACAAATGGTATTCTGCCACTAAAATTGCGTCGCCCTTGGATCCCATGTTTACGGCATTTTGCCGTTTGCGTCAAGATTTGAGGCTGGCATGGGAATGCTCTAACTATTACATATTTCTCTTATTTGCTTATTTCATAACTGTTTGCACCTTAATAAAGAAAATACCTTTATAAACTCAATCTCATAATATTTACATATTATAATTATACAAATTGTCATTATAATTTTTTTATTCTTTGAACAACAATACATTTAATAAAAGAAAAAATTATAAAACAATTCAAAAAATAACATAAATTACAAATTAGTTCTGTGCAAATAAAAAGTACGCTTCTATACAAAAAATAGTTGTGTATTTCTGCAAATATTTTGAACTACTTTATAAATATGATCACACTTTCGAATCAATGTATAAATACCCCTGATACAAATCAATCTTTTGACTTTACATTTTTTTCTTTTTACCATCAAAACTCTATATATTCATTAGTACTCCCTCTGTCCCACTATAAGTTGCTCATGTTGTCATTTTCGTCCATCCCACTGTATGTTGCTCATTTGCTCTTTTACCTTTTTTGGAAACTACTATTCACTTTTTATTATTATTTTCAATAATTTTTACACTATTTTCATTACTTTTTCACTTTTCTCAATCACATTATTTATATTTTTTCACTTTTTCCATTATATCACTTATACTTTTTCACTTTTACCTTAATTCGTGTGCTCAAAAACAACGAGCGACATATAGCAGGAGAGAGTATATTTTTTCTAAAAAAAAGTATGTCCCTTATATGATGCAAACATTATTGAAACGGGAGAAGTATTTTTCAATTCATACATTCTCTTGCTTTTTATCAACTACTCCCTCCGTCCCTGAGGTATTTTCACCTCTTGGATGACACAACTTTTAAGAAAAATTGAGTGTTGTGTAAAGTTATATTTTTAAAATAATGAGATTAGTTGGATTGTGAGGATAAAGTTAAAGTAATAGTTTCCATTTATAGAGTGTGAAAACAATTGTGGGACGGACGAAAAAGGAAAATGTGAAAACAATTATGGGACGGAAGGAGTATAATAGTTTATATATATTCATTCCATCCTGAAATTAATTACACATTTATTTTATCAAAACGTCACAGTATTACTTATACATTCTTGAGAAGAAAATAATAATTAATGGGCACACTCGTAAAAATATACTCATATATTACAATTTTACTTATTTATTTTAAATTTATTAGTATAACTAAGTGTCAAATAATATTGAAATAAAAGTATAAATTAATCAATTGACAGTGGACATGGAAATAACAAAGTGAGCGTGTGGGTAAGGTGACGTCATTGCTTTCATCTTCAATTGGATCCGTTGCTTCCCGGAAGCAACACTGCCACTTCAGCTTCTAGAAAACCCACCAAACATTTCACAAAATTTAACTTAGCCTTGACTTGGTTTTGTTCAACCTAAAACAAAAAAAATATTTAATGAAATTCTTCTAAATTTGATCTCTTCTAAACGTAAATTGACCGGCTAATAATGTTATGCGAAATTTGCAAATGCATCGGTGGCACGGTGCACTCACTTAACGATTGAAATTATTTATATTAAAAAGTGTGGTGTGATTATATTGAAAAGTGAGAATTGATTACACGATAATATTTTTTACTAAAAATCAACAACAATATAAATTTCTCTGTGTAATTAAGCGGCCCTTATTAATCTGGCAGTAGAAGTAGCTAATATATATGTATTTATAGTCTAAACTACCTCAACTATTAAATAAATGCACAATGTATTAAACGATATATCCATATTTATGTAGAGTGATTAGTCCAAATTCTATTTTGAATCTACTTTTTAGATTAAGTATGTTGGTAAAAATAGTTTGTCTATTGTTGACCCACGGTTATACTTATAGTGAACTGCAGCATTCTCATAATAATGCGAAATTCTTTTTTCTACTAATTTATTTCTCTTTCTTGCTTTTATACCTGTACACATTCTGTCATGTAACAATTTGTATTCTAAGAGGTGATATATTTTTTAAAATAAAATGATGTTATAAGGATAAATATATATATATAATTTAATTTGTGAGAATGCATGCAAATCAATAATTAATTTTTTTTTTCATATAATGTACTCTCTCCGTCTCTCTATAAGTTGTTCGTTACTTTTTGACACAAATATTAAGAAAAATATAAAATATTGATATAGTATAGGTGATGTGATGGAGAAAAGTAAAAAAGTAATGAGAATAGTATAAAAAGTTGAAAATAATAATAAAGAAGTAAATAGTAGTTTTCAAAAAAGATAAAAAATAAATGAGCAACATACAGTGGGACAGACGAAAATGACAAATTGAGCAACTTATAATGGGACGGAGGGTATAAATTTGTGTAAGACGTTTGAATTAAAAAAATATGCCAATATAAGAATGAATAAGTTTACATAGGTAGATGGACTCTTCATGAAGATAAGTCTTTGTTTGTTTTTAGTACGTACAAATTTAAATATTTTATCAATTAATAAAATATTAAATTAATAAAAGACCAAGACTTGTAACAACTCCTCCACTATATAAATACTTCAATCCAATGCCATTACACACCTTTAATTCTTCCCCTCTTTCATGTTCACTAGAAGTTCATCATCTTCATCATAGGGCCGAAATTACAAGAAAGCCCCTCCATGGCTATTAGCCAAACCATGTCCAACCCTAGCGATTGGATGTTCCAACTCTACCAAAACGACTTTTCACACACCGAAGCCTCTCCGGACAACGCTTTCGCCGCCGCCACCTCCTCCGCCGCCTCAAGAAACAACCACCTGAGCCCGGAGCAAGGCCGCGTGTCGAAGCCCATCCGGCGGCGGTCGAGGGCGTCGCGGCGGACGCCCACCACCCTACTCAACACGGACACCACCAACTTCAGGGCCATGGTGCAACACTTTACCGGAGGTCCGGCCGCCCCCTTCGCCGCCGGGACCCAGATCCCGAACCGGGGCCGCGCCACCGTCAACTACATGGATCAGGCGGCGGCGGCTCCGGCGAGTGGCTTCCACGTGCAGTATCCCAACCAACTTCAACCGCAGCACGTGTTCGTGGTCAATAACATGCAGGGCGGCGGCGGTTTGGCAAATCAGGCGGCGCCGGCGAACGGAAATCGGAGTTACGATAATTTCTTGCTTTGATGAATTTGGCTGACTTTTCGTTGTGTAAATTCTTTCTTCTTTTCACACTTGACTTTGATCACCTACGTGGTGGTAGGAATATTGCTTTTCGACTTTTATGGAATTTTTTTTTTAATTTAAATCAAAATCAAAATCAAAATCGCCCTCTTTATTGGACTTTTTTGGACCTTTATCAATGAAACGGATCATTTGATGTTGTATTTAGGAAAAGACAAAATTTATTAGATATATTTCCATACGTGTTTGTCAAGGGTTTTTTATGATTATTTTATTTTTTAGTATTAAATAAAGTAATTATTTAGTTTGTTTCGATTAAAGGAAAAAAGAAATTGAAAAAAGAAATTGTGAGGAGGAGAATGCATAGATTGGAGATTGTGAATGAAAATTTTAATAGTGTAAGTTTAAAAAATATTTTATTTAATTTAGTTTAAAATTAATTCCAATTTAATTATTTGTAAATTTATGTAAAGGGTGATTATTTGTGTTTAAAATTCACGAATTTCAAATTAATTCATTTAAATGGAACCTAAGGTCTCCCATGTATTTGACAATCCTTATATTTTAGTCGAGTATATATGCCTTTTGTGAATTATCTTCCCTATTGTCCTTGCAATTGATTAACTTGTGCACAAGTAGTTGATATTGAAAAAAGGAGTTGGTTACAATGTTTCTTTTAATGTGATCAATTTATATTTTTCAGTATAATTATTTTATATTTTTCAGTATAAATAATATTAACTGTTTGATGCATGTATCGTGCATCACTTACATATAAGACCTTCGATGATTGATTTAAATCTTTATTTATTTTGTTGTTAAATATGTGTGTGTGATGTGCTTTTAGCTTATTATATCTTTTAGGTAATTAATAAATTAGAATGGTGTTTCATCAATGCTATATATTAAGTTTTAACACGAATAATAATCTTTGAAAATATTTAAGACACACCATTATAAATAATCATTTATATTAAATTTAATTAAGTAGCTTATTATCATGTGCGTCAATAATCTGGAATGATGTAATACCAGCATTATTATTTATTTTTAACAAATGGATTAGTAATCGTGAGCCCAATAGCGTGGGACTCGCAAGACATGTGGCATTAGGCCCATGGGCCTAGATTAAGCCCAATAAGAAATGCAGCCTAAGCACAATTTGTTCAGGATGGGCTTAAGTGAGTTTCAACAGTGTTTTTTTCTTTGGACTTTTGGCTTCCAAATTTGGATCAATAGTTACACAAAGTGGGTGAGAGAGAAAACGGTGATATATATAAGATTAAGTCTCTTGTACAACAGATGTACCGTGCAATTCAAGTATATTTTTAAAAAATTGTACAACTTATTATTGAAAAGTTACACAAATTATAACTGAAAAGTTACACTATTAAAGATACATTTTTCGGTAATAGCATGTGTGACTTTTCAGCAATATTTTGTATAACTTTTTAAAAATGAACTAGAGTTGTACGGTGCAACTGGTGCATACAAGACTTAGACTATAAATAAATATTTGTTTTAAGGGGATATTTTGTGAGATGTCACAAAAGTAATGAAAAAGTAATAGAATATTAGAGTATGACTATCGTTGAAGTTTTGAATTTTATACAAAATTCCTCAACAAGTATCCTTAATTCGACATTAATTTTCCTCCTAAATAAGATACTCATCACCCTCATTTGATTATCATCATCCTATCTTATAATCAATCTCCTCAATCAATCTCCAATACCACAATCAATAACTTTTTTTTTGTAATTTTTTTTTAAATTGGAGCACAACATTAATTATATAACCAACATTAATACAAACTCTCATTCAACATATATAAGAATAAAGAAGGAAAATGAAATTTTATTCTCATTAAATAATTTGAAACAAGCGGCTCCCAAACTTATTTTATAAACCGCAATGAAGCGCATGATATGAATATTTGATAATAGAAATAAAAATGAGAATAAATATATAGTGACTAGTGAGAATAAAAATGTACTGATTTATACAATATTATTTTTTCTCTTAAATAAAATAACTATTACTTTATTTAATTATTATCACTTCATCTTATAATCATCATTCTCAATCCATCATGCCACAACCAACAACTTTTTTATATATATATATATATATATATATATATATATAAAAGAAAAGCTAGCGTGTATCAAATAAAAATTAAAGGGTATATAGCTTGATCCTAATATATATAGATACTCTCTCCGTCTCACTATATGTTACTCATTTTGTCATTTTCATCCGTCTCATTATATGTTTTCTATTTGGTTTTTTATTTTTTTCGAAAACTATTATTTACTTTTTTATTATTATTTTCATTATTTTTTCACCTTTTTATCATATTACTTATATTTTTACATTTTTATCTTAATTTGCGTATCAATTAAAAATAACAAGCAACTTATATCAGAACGGAGCGTAGATAAATAGTGTAGATTAGTTGATGAAAATATAGGATTGCGGCTCATGGTCCCCTAAAAGCTAGTATAATTATAGTCCATTAAATGTTGTCACACATAACCCCACCATGCACCAAACATTTAAATAAACAAATAAATTTCCAATTACCTGATTTTATTTCGAACTTAACAATTGGTTAGCTTCTTAAAGAATAATAATAGAAGAAGGATTTTCTTTCGTTGAATTTAATAATTGGTTATTTTATTTATTTATTTAGAACGTCTTTTCATATATTATTGTATTATTATCCAAAATATGGGCTTGATGAGATCTAATGTAATGTCCACATTTTCATTTGATTATTACATTTTCCCATTTGGACCAGTGATGCCATTTGGATTATTAATTGCAATCATAACAAACTTCGTATGCAGATCTTCTAGGGTACAAAGTGCATCGTACAATTTGAATTTATTTTCAAAAAATTATATAAAATACAATTTTTAAAAAATTTGCAATCCCATGCGCCGTACGCATAGAGTGTGGAGGAGTATAACCACATAACTTTCTTACAAGCTAAGAATTAGTTTCTTTTTATATACTATTTTCTCAACAACAATTTTCCAATGTGGAACAAAGGCTTTAGTTTTTTTCTTTATTTCTCATTTCTTATTTGTTATAATAAATTTAAAATCTCAATTTTGCATTCATTCAATATCGGAATTGGGCGAGTAATATACTGAATCGAAACTCTCTTCGACGGGCACAAATTCCAACATATATTATATATTTAATTGTAATAGTTGGTCTCTAAATTTTTAAATGCTTGTGAGATTTAAAAGAGAGAATATAATAGTATTTTTTTATGTAAATCAAGAACATGCAAGTGTCAATCATCTATTGTAATATGAGATGTACGGAGATCCTGACCGATATACATACATATAGACGAGTATGCAATATATATATATTGGAAAACTAATGGTATGACCGTATGAGAAGATCGGTGATGTGAGGCAAGTGCTGAGCCAATATAAAAAAAATATGACGAGCTAAAATAAATAATAATATGAAAACAAGATAAAATGTTCAATTTTAGGTTGACTAATAAATAAAAAATAATTTAATAGGGCAAAAAAGGAAAAAAATCTAAAAATTGGGTGATTTGTAGCACACCCTAGTCATGGGGTGGTTTCACCTTGATGTGAGGTAATTTCAATTTATATATAATATTATAAAAAATGAATGTATATTTCTATGGAAAATATTCTTTAGAAATGCTCCAAAATTTCTCAAGAATCCTTCCATCGAAGAGGAGTTGCTGTGAGAGAAATATTCAATAAGAATAACATTTTCGTCTTATAGAAATTTATACACTTTTTTTATTTGAACGTTTCTTAATTAATTTGAGCACGACTAATTTATAGAACCCATAACACACACCATCCACTAACGAAAAATCTATTTTAAGTTAAACCAAAGTTTTATATGAATTGACTCATCTCAGAAATTGATCACATCTTATGGGTTTTGAACATGACATAAATAAGTATACTTCTAAATTTCAAGATCTACCTCTAGGCCAACCTCGTTACGGGCCTGAGTTATGATTAATTTCAACCAAATCTAAGTTTTCCTATATCACTTATTATAGATTGTTCACAACATTCTGGCAGTGTCCTCTCATTTGGTCTAGTCAAGATACGAACACTTTGATGGTAAAAATGTGCTCTAGCCTATGTTGCACGGGTGCAGATATGTGAGTGCACGGAAGATACGATATGTGTTCGGGAATACGAGTTTTTAAAAAATTAGGATGCGATTCATTTAGGATACGTCTATTTATTTATATTTTATTATATATAATACCTAAAAGATTATATATCAAATGTATGTATTTTATATTTTCTTATCATCTAAAACTTGAGTATATTCAATGATATAATATAATTACGTAAGAAAATATCCATTTAAGTTACATTAGTTCAACACATAACTCATAATACTAAATCTAATTTAAAACGAGTGTCATACTATCAATTTAGATTATATAACATAATAAAATTCAATTAAGTAATATATTTAATGCTTAATAAATAGAATTTATCCAATGGATTCAAGAATTAGTTTGCTGAATTCACCACATGGAAAATTTGATACGAACAATAAATTTTTTTTACGCTTTTTAGAATGTGAGTGCAAATCTAATACTGTATCTTGATATTTTTAAAAGAACATGGTTCTCATGTATCATAGGCTCTACTCATTATGATGTTGTACTTTTATTATGGGTTGGGATATAGTTTATATTAAGAGAAAAATTTAAAGGTATTTATGTGTCTTGTTAATACGAAAAATAATTATTTGATATTTTTTGAATTGATTTAGTGTTGGAGGAATTAGTTTTGAAACCAAATAATTGTTTAGAGAATATTTAAGGCCTGTTTGCATTCACTAAAAAATAGAAACAATCACTTTTAATATTCATAATCTGTGAGTGAGATGCTTTAATAAAAAAGTGATTTCGTCTCCCGAAAAGTCGTTGCAAACAGGCCTTTAGTTGTCATTCAACAAAAGTGTGAGACACTCAACCGTGAACAATTAAGTGAAGATTCAAACTTTAATTTTTGGAAAATTAAACAGTATATGATTGGTTTACGTATCACACCAAGTTTCCAAATATTCCAAGAATATCCAGAGGGAATCGAATTCAGGCCACTAACTTAAGTGAGAAACCCGATAGTCAAGTGAGATAACACACTTAATTTTACTTTTTATTACTGTTTTTGTGCTTTTTTTGTAGGTCCTTTGTGCTAATGCTCGTGTAGGAGTTGTGACTATATTTCATGAAAACAATCAAATTTGGATGACCTGAAAATAACTTTTTACAAAGATTTATTTTTATAATATACTCCCTCCGTATTTTTATAAGTTGCTCGTTGCTTTTGGGCATACAAATTAAGGTAAAAGTGAAAAAATATAAGTGATGTGATGGAAAAAGTGAAAAAGTATAAGTGATGTGATAGAAAAAGTGAAAAAGTATGAGTGATGTGATGGAGAAAAGTGAAAAAGTAATGAAAATAGTTTAAAAAATATTGAAAATAATAATAAAGAAGTGAATAGTAGTTTCCAAAAAATGTAAAAAAATAATGAGTAACTTATAGAAAGACGGACGAAAATGACAACATGAACAACTTATAGAAAGACGGAGGGAATATAACTTTTTATTTTATTAATCTTCATATCACCCGTAAAATACCGTTGTTACAAAACAACAATTAATTCTTATACGGGTCAAATATTGACACCACTCCCTAAAAATAGTACTTCCTCCGTCCCGTTATAAGTTGCTCGTTGCTTTTGGACACACAGATTAAGGTAAAAGTGAAAAAGTATAATGGTGTCATGGAAAAAGTGAAAAAATATAAGTGATGTGATGAAAAAAATGAAAAAAATATAAGTGATGTGATAGAGAAAAGTGAAAAATTAATAAAAACAGTGTAAAAAAATATTAAAAATAATAATAAAGAAATAAATAGTAGTTTCCAAAAAAAGTAAAAAAATAATGAACAACATATATTGGGACGGACGAAAATGACAAATGAACAACTTATAGTGGGACGGAGGGAGTATATCTCATATTTTACTTATTTATAATCTACCTATAATCTATAATTTTTTAATAATAAATATATAATTTGAGCTCTCTTCCTTTCTTAATTTAGTAAAAAACTATTCTGACGACCGTTGTTTAATTTCCAAATTTGATCACGATCTTTTTTTTTATATATAATTATTATAATTTGGACTAGTAATTAGGAGTTAATTTCAATAAGGATTTAATTGTCCTAACATATTGACTGACTATGAATTAGGAGTTCTCAATTTGGATTCACTATGTTATAATGCATATAAATTAAATAAAGTATAAATAATAAAATATATTAGTTGTAATAGAGATTGAGACTAATATTGAATTCATTTCTGTGTGTACCCTAGTTCATAATGGTGGCACTAAAACTCTTAGAACTATTTGGTGCACACACTTCAATGCTTATAGTTTTAGGCACACTTGCCAATAAAGTACAAATTTACTCGAAAAAGAAAAATAGCATTCCCTCCGTCCAAGAGGTGTTTTCACTTTTGGGATGACACAATTTTTAAGAAAAGTAGAGTGTTATATAAAATTATATTATTAAAATAATGAGATTAGTTGGATTGTGTGAATAAAGATAAAGTAAATTATTTTTTTATCGGTAAATATTACTCTCTCCATTCCTCTATAAGTTGCTCGTTGCTTTTGGGCACACGAATTAAGGTAAAAGTAAAAAAATATAAGTGATGTGATGGAAAAAGTGAAAAAATATAAGTGTGATGGAAAAAGTGAAAAAGTATGAGTGATGTGATGGAGAAAAGTAAAAAAAATAATGAAAATAGTGTAAAAAATATTGAAAATAATAATAAAAAAATGAATAGTAATTTACAAAAAAAATAAAAAAGCAATGAGCAACATATAGTGGGACGGAGGCAGTAGTTGTTAGTAGTTAGTTACATCAAGTACCCAGACACTCCAAGAATAAACTTTTAGACAACCTTATATCTCACATCTCCAATTCGTTCCCAAAGGGAATCGAACCCGGGTCACCTGGTTGATAAAGTTAAAGTAATAGTTTCCATTTATAGAGTGTGAAAACAATTGTGGAACGGATGAAAAATGAAAGTGTGAAAATAATTATGGGATAGAGGGGGTATTAATTAAAATTTTAGCAACAGTATACATAATTTACTTGATCAATTGGCAAAACATATGGTTGCTTTTGGATGGAGGGTTTAACGCTATGTATTTTAAATTTATTATATTTGTTTGGATATGATAATTATATAAATGAATTTTAAAATTTTAATTTAAGTTTAATTTAAATTGAAGGAAGTTAAAATATTTAGTAAAATTATGTAATTTAAAATTTATGTATTTTAAAATTCATTAAATTTTATATGACCCTGTCCAAATGAAAGAAAAATTAAAAAGAAATAACATATGTCCTTCTATATTTCACATGAGAGCACTAAAGTGAAAAAATTTATGATAGCTAAAATATAATAGCTATATAATGGTTAAACTCTAATTGTGAAATTGAACTAATGGGTAAATTTTTTAATGATAAATAATTTTTATCTAAGACCTACATTATATTGTATTTTATATCCCAACAAAATGATATTACATCTATCTCATAATTGTTTGTACATTTTTATTTTTTTCTGTTCTATAATTGTTTTCACACTTTATAAATAAAAATTATTACTTTAACTTTATTATCAGAATATTCATTTATTTATATAAAATGTTATTATTTTTACATTTATTTTAATTAATTTTATTATTTCAATAATATTTTTCTTAAAAAATGTGTACTTATTAAGATGAAAACTCGTCTGGAATGGATGAATTAATATTTTGACTATAATTTTAATTAAATAATAATAATAATAATAATAATAATAATAATAATGTTATGCTAATTAGACAAAGTACATGATGTGTACACAACTAATATAATTTTAATTAAATAATAATAATCATGTTATGCTAATTAGACAAAGTACATGACTCCATGTACACAACTATTGAATAAATTGTACTCCCTCTGTCCCAAGATAAATTTCACACTTTCCTTATATGGATGTCCCAACTCTTTCTTCACACCCAAAAAAAGAAAACAACCCACACTCACAAAAGTCAATAAAGTACACTTTTTATATTTTATTATTTAACTTCACACTCACATATTTCACTTTTTCTTAATATGCGTGAAACTCCACCTATGAAGAAAATGCTGGGATGGAGGGAGTATTAATTATAAGAGTGGACGATGCGACATATAATTTTTTTTTTTATCATAATCGTTATCGTGCCAAAAATTTTGATATATCGAAATTTCGGTATACCGTGATATACCGAAATATTTTTTATATGTCAAAATATTTTCAATGAGTAAGTCTGTGCACCAGTTACACCGTGCAACTCAAGTGCATTTTTTAAAAATTATATTATTTATTACTGAAAAGTTACACAAATTATTATTGAAAAGTTACACTATGAAAGATACATTTTTCAATAATAACATGTGTAACTTTTATAAAATGAACTTGAATTGCACGATGCACCTGCTGTATACAAAATTAATTTATTTTCAATATGATAATTTTGATATATCGTGATATACCAAAAATATTTCGATATATCGTGACATATCAAAATTTATATATTTATATACCTTGTAATAAAATTTTTGATAAATTCAATATTTTTAATACAATTTACTCCATCTTGAATTCCTGATTAATTAAAAACTGAAAAGGGGTTTGTTACATTTGGTCAAAGGAAAAACATTTAAGTAATATTTATCGAATGCTATTTTATTATAAATTTATATATAAATAAAAAAACAATGTGAGTGGCATAAAGGAATATTCATATTCTGAGTTTCGTTTCCTTAAAACCAGAAAAAAAAAATTAAAAACTGCAGAAAAATACAACGCCGACGGTTGCGATGGTCGAGAGCGGTCCTGCCGTGGCGGAGGAGCAGAGGCAAACCGCCGTTGACAAGGCTGAAACCAACAATAAAGACGCCGTTTGCAACTCTTCCGACACTTCTGACCGCCCAGTTCGTGTCTATGCCGATGGGATCTACGATCTCTTCCACTTCGGTCACGCGCGCTCCCTTGAACAAGCCAAGAAGTCGTAGGGTTCATTCTTTACTCTGGATCCTGTCTGTCTTTATCTCCTTGGACTTAATTATCTGTGCTGATATAATTCCGCTGTTGTGAAATTACAGTGCGATTGATTTTTTGTTGCTCGTTTCCCCAATTTTTGAAATTATGCCACTGTGATGTGTGATACCTCTTTTTGATGAAATTCTGAGAGATCGTGTCCAATTTTCAATTTCGTTGCGATTTCTCTTATTGAGATCATCTTTGGATTTGATGTTGGTGGAACTCTTTCTCAGTCTTTGTGTTCCCCTCTTATTGACTAGTGCATGATACGCCATCGTTTCAGTTTTCTCTTTCCTTTCCCGCTGTATTGAGTTTCTATGTGCTGAAAAAATACTTAATGAACTCAAGTTTCCTTTTAAGAACTGTGTTGTTTTTCTAGATTAATAGGTTCTTATGTGTTCAAACTAATTTTGTCGTATTTTAGGAAGTGTCTGATATTCTAATTTATGAGGCCACATAATTATGTAGGTTCCCAAATACATACTTGATAGTTGGCTGCTGCAATGATGAGGTTACACACAAGTTCAAAGGCAAGACTGTTATGACCGCAGCGGAGCGCTATGAATCCCTTCGCCATTGCAAGTTTGTTTCTTTCCAATGCTTGTGCTTGTGTGGTTCTTTGCGTGGGAAAATTCTCTTTATTGTGATATTGTCTCTAATGCTGGTGTAGCCTCTAGTTATTTAGTGGTTGAGCTCGTCTGTGTTATTTTTGGCTAAAATAAGATTACTGATGTTGATATTTTCCAATGAAGTTATGATCACTGTGGAATAATTACTTTTACCTTATCGTTAAATATGGGATGAGTGCATAACTGGAATCTAGCTTATTTCTTTTGGCAGGTGGGTTGATGAGGTTATTCCTGATGCCCCATGGGTTATTGATCAGGAATTCTTGGACAAGCACAACATAGATTATGTTGCTCATGATTCTCTTCCGTAAGCGTTTCTTATCTAGTTATATTCCTCTTCCCCTAAATTTTGGACTATGTCATTTATGTGTTTGAAACACTAAAGTAGTCCATTTTAGCTGTAAGGAAGTATCATCTCCTTGAAATTGAAAAGAAAATGTAGACTATGTATTGTAGTCTAACCTACTTTTTACCAATTCTTGTAATTCTTTGATATTTTTCAATTTCATCTCTCTGTTTCTTTGAGGTAGCAGTTTTCTAAATCACAGAATGTAGTATCATCGACAATGCTAGCTGCCAAAACATTGGTCCCATATTCAGTTCTATTGTTATATAGACTGAAGTGACACATTTTTATTTCTCACATACCAATGTTTTTGTTGCAGATATGCCGATGCAAGTGGTGCTGGCATGGATGTTTATGAATTCGTAAGCATGATTTTATTTCAATATTTTTTTTTTCTATGATGTTTTCTTTTGTGATGTTACTCTACTTTTTCTATGCATGTAATTGGTGGACTTCAATTTTTGTTCATTATCATATTTTATCTACTTCGAATTTAGGTCAAAGCTGTGGGAAGGTTTAAAGAGACTAAAAGGACAGATGGGATTTCAACATCTGACATCATTATGAGGATAGTAAAGGATTATAACCAATATGTGATGCGCAACTTGGACCGTGGATATTCAAGGAAGGAGCTAAATCTCAGCTATGTTAAGGCATGAGCTTTTCTGTCATATATTTGTCTTTATGTACCTGAATTGTGATACATGTTTCAATGAGGCTGCAGATCTAAGATCTGGTTTAACATGGCAGGAAAAGCGACTAAGGGTAAATATGAGACTGAAGAAGCTGCAGGAGAAAGTTAAAGAGCATCAAGAGAAGGTTGGGGAGAAGGTATGCCTTACTGTTCTCGCTCTCTCAATCCTATTTCATTGTATTAATTTGACTGAAAACAAATATTTGGTGAAGTACACTTACTTTTTTGTCACCATAAAATTGACTGCTCTTTATGATATAGAACGATACAAAAAGTTAGAAGAAAGATATGTATGAGGCAAAGCAATTGCATCATGCTATTCCTTTTTGGCTCAGAAAATAATGTGATGACTTATATTAATCTCTCTGGCAGGAAAAAGTTATTTTTTCGACTTTCTTAATTCACTCATCGATGTTCATAGCAGAAAGTCTTGCTGCGACCTTTATGAATCTGCTACCATAATTTGACTAGGTTTTCTGGGCCCACAATTACTGTATAAGAAATGCCACGTATTATAAAAATTTGATTTAGTTGCCCTTTGACGCACTGTCTTAATGTAAATAGTATGTCCTGTGATTGTGCTAAACAATTCATAAGTGGTAAAGCATTCCTGGTTTATGAATGGTTCTGCGTATTTGTTAATTTTACTTAAATCCTTTTTGGTTTAGCATTCCATCTATTATGTTTCATGAAGTCATTCATTTCTAACTCTCCATCTTTCAGATACAAACTGTTGCAAAAACAGCTAGCATTCACCGTAATATGTGGGTTGAAAATGCTGATCGTTGGGTTGCTGGATTTCTTGAAATGTTCGAGGAAGGTTGTCATAAGATGGTGAGCAATCTTGGGTGCTCTAGGTTCTTCATTAACATGTGTGTATATACATTCCTCGCCATTCTTACAAATTGAGCTTCTGTATCTCAGGGGACAGCCATTAGGGATCGAATTCAAGAGAGTTTAAGAGGACAGCCGGGAAGAGGTTTTCTGGAATATGGGGACGAGAGTGATGGTGATGAGTACTATTATGATTCAGAAGAATACTACGATGATGATGGTGATTATGACAGTGATGAGAAATGAATGTGCTGTATATTAAGGTACCTAAAACCGTACCATGTGCTGATTCTTAATCTTATCGTATAAGATATTGTTTCGTAGAATAGACGATGTGGATTGTGTTTGATGCTGTGCTTGTAATTGCTGACTTTTGTGATTTTTGTTTCCGTTTGCTATCCTATAAAGCTGTCTTTTGGTTCATGTGTTTTTTGTTCGGACATCAAATAGTATATCAGTTGCAATCAGAGCAGCAATGGATGGAACTGTACCATGCTAACAGTGGAGAATTTTTTGATTGTTAGAATATTAATATAGTATCTTGGATGGTCGATCTCATATAAAATTTTACCTGTGTAATAAATCTACCTTGAATTTCTAACTGTTTAATCCATTTTTTTTTCTGTTTGCTGGGTTCTTTTGGAAAATAACAGTGAGTTGATAAAATTTTGAACACACCAAATGCATTGTACTCTCTTTGTCCAGTAAAAATTTGCACCCTACGAGTTGACATGGGTAAATACGTGTATAATTTTGTGAGAATTTTCATTAAAGAATTTTCATGCCAAGCACCATCTATTTCGGTTCGGTTAATTTGGATAACAAGCAAATGGGAACCACATTTTCTATTCTGCCAACACCCCTTCACACATTACAGCTCAGCTCTGCCACCGTTCGTAACTACACCCACTCCGCCCAGCAGTCGCGCACAACCTCTTCGCCGTACAAACCCAACCGCCTCCGTGAACTCGCCGGAACACGCTACTCAACCCAGTCGATCACCACCGCGACCTCCTGCCCTTACAACCACCATTGCTACATTCTTTCTCGCCGCCGCAATCGCGACACCCAACTGTCCGCTCAATCTCCACCGCGCATAGGAAAATCAACACCCACAGCCGTCGCAATCTGTGCCCAGAATCACGCTCAGCCGCTGCCTCTCGCTGATCGGAAAACCCACTCTGTCCGTTCGAAGCCCAAATCGAAGAAGCCCCAATGCCGTCGATACACTGCAACAGCCGTAACCTTCTCCTCATTGTTGGTAATTTAGGTATTTTAATTATGTGGACGTACTAATTAATGACATGCTAATTATGTGGACGTACTAATCAGGGATTAATACCAAAATCGTCCCATAATTTTGCACTTTTTTTATTTGATTCCATAATTATGTAATGTTTCAATTTAGTCTCGTAACAATTCAAATCTAACCAAATCAATCCCATAACTATGTAATGTTTCAATTTGGTCCCATAACAATTCAAATCTAACTAAATTAATTCTAAATTGCCGAAAATGACATAAATAAATTTGGGACTAATTTGAATTATTATGGGACTAAATTGAAACATAACATAGTTATGAGATTAATTTGGTTAGATTTGAATTGTTACGAGACTAAATTGAAACATTACATAGTTATAGGACTAATTTAACTAGATTTGAATTATTACGAGACTTAAATTGAAATATTACATAGTTATGAGACCAAATCGAAAAAGTTAAAAAATTATGAAATAATTTTGGTATTAATTCCTGCTAATTAAAGATAGAGATGGACTTTTTGAGTATTTTAATTGTGCGGACGTACTAATTAAAGATATAGATGGACTTTTTTAAATTGTATTAATGCCCATATATCTAATTAAAGATAGAGATGGGCTCTTTATTAATCGTTTTAAAGCCCATATTTTTCAGTCCTCTAAAGCCCATACTCTAGAGTGTCACACAAGAACCCAAAATCTAGAAACAATAAACTCAAATAACATAAGAATAAATGAAAAAAAAAAAAACTTAACAAAAAAAAAATTGTGATCAAACAAGGGTGTAGAAATTGGAAATCAATAATCGGACATTTTTTGGCCGTCTAGACGCCACCTATTTTTTTTTATAAATATAGTTAAAAACTTTAATTTATTTAAAAAAAAACGTTTGACTGCCTAAGGGAACTTAGGCGCCACTTAGGCCAAAAAATAATTAAAATGGTCGATTTTACAAAGATTAGGTAGAGAGAGGGCGACCTAGTCCAATTTTTGCATCAGTTGATCAAACCAAGAGTGCATAAGTTGACAATCGATTAATTAGACATTTTCATGCTGCCTATGGTGCATAAGTAGATTTATTTTTATTTTTATTTTTAAAAGATATAGATAAACATACAATTTTTCCTTGATTCATCCTCTAATCAATAAGTAATCAAATATTGCATAAATATATTTTGTTAAATCTCATTTCTTAAAAAGAAAAAACATGCTTTTTTTCTCTACTTGTTTTGTTGACTTAATTATTTTGATTGATAATTTTAAATACATATTTTAAAGTTATAATTAAAAAAAATCATCTAGCCGTAGTGCCACTTAGGTGGCTCCTAGGCCGAAAAACACCTAAAATGATTAAATTTGTAAAATTTGGATCGGGAGAGGGCCGTCTAGCGCCTAAGTAGCCGTCTAGCTCGAGTTATGCATCAATGGATCAAATCAATCAACCTACCAAATATACACTATACTTTCAATGGTGTTGGACTACACATATATATGTATATTTCCCTAAAAAATTAGTTATATACAAATTACTCCCTTCATCCCATTATATGTTTTTTATTTTCGTCCATTCCACTATTTATTTTTTATTTTTTTAACTTTTTTTGAAAACTACTATTTATTTTTTAATTATTATTTTTTATACTATTCCAATTACTCTTTTACTTTTTCCATCTCATCACCTATATTATAATTTTTTTTACTGTTGCTTTAATCCATGTACTAAAAAACAACAAGAAACATATATCGGGACATAGAGAGTATATTGAGGCATCTTTGTTTCAAAATAACTACTCTTTCTGTCCAAAATTATTTTTACACTTGGCATATTCTTTTTTTTTTTTTTACATAGTTGTTTGCACATTCAAAAAAAGAGATACTTTCACAATCTTCATCCTCACAATATTTGCATATTTATAAAATGAGAGACAATTCAAAATACCCATTTTCAACTTCAAAAAATTTATTTTACCCACTTCAAATATAAGTAATTTTTTCGATCCATTTATTATGTCAAATAATTTATTTTACCCATATAGCCCACAAACATCATCATCTAGTTATTACATCCCACCCCACTCAATCCTATCCTATTCTACCCGCACACCACACCACCTCACTTCACCCCACCCCACTCCACTCCATTTGATATTTATATCATTTCATATTGTCAAATACTGTACCATAATAAATAATACTATGAAATTTTAAAACATACAATTTTAATAAATTAACTAATTATAATATTTTAATCATATATATGTGTATATTTGAAATTTTTTATTTAGACTATTTTAATGTATAGTGCATATTAATGAATATTATAATATAAAACTTAATTTTAATGTAAATTAATGAATGTTATAGTTTATAAAAATATTTAATTTATATTTATTAAAATTTAATTAACACGAGAGCTTAAAACTTTATTAATGAATATATATGTGTTTATTTGAATTTTTTTTATTTAAGACTATTTTAGTGTATAGTGTGAATATTATAATATAAAACTTAAATTTTAATGAAAATTAATGAATATTATATTTTATAAAAGTATAAAAAAATATTTAATTTGTGATGATGGAAAATATTTTTATTAAATTTAATTAATACGAGAGCTTTATCCACATCAAAATTAAATCAAATATTTAAATTTTCTACCTAATTGTCTTCATAAAAATTTAATTATAAATCTTATTTTTTATGAATTGCTTATCGAATCGGTGATTAATTAATAATATTTCTTATACAAAAATACTAATTGAAAAATGCACTATAATATTTAAAATATAAACTCTCTCACTCCATTTTTATTTATTTACCTATTAAATAGTTCATAAAGTTAAAGCTACCTCTATATGAGGGTAGTCTTTGTTATGAATACAAGGTGGGACCTAATTCAAAGCTATTAACTCCTTTATACCCATTTTGTAAGGGTATATAGTAGAGCTGGCAAAACGGGCTGGCCCGGCCCACCCGGCCACCTCACATTCACGAGTCGGGCCGGCCCATTTTTCAATCGGGCCTATAAAAGATGAACTCAGCCCAGCCCAGCCCAGGTCTAGTCCACGGGCTAATGGGCTGGCCCGGCCCATTTATTTTTTAATTAAAAAATTATGCTATAATTACTATTTTAACTAGGTCAGTTAGCTCACCTGGCCACCGGGCTCCTCACTTGAGTGAGTGACCCGGGTTCGATTCCCTTTGGGAATGAATAGGAGGGGATATAAGGTTGGCTTGGAGATATGAGTGTATGGAGACTTGGTGAACTAACTTCTAACCACTAACATTTACCGATAAAAAAAATGCTATAATTACTATTTCACTGCTATTAAATCATATACTTTCACAATTCACAAACTAACAACACAAATATAAAATAAAACTAAAATCACAAATTCAAACAAAAATAAAGATCATTACTCATAATGTCCTAATGTATTATAGAAGCATTTCATATGTTCATTGTCCAACGACAAAAAAAAAAAAAGAAAAAACATATAAGTTTTAATTTTATAAATGATTGAATGTCTCAAAATAGTAATGAAGTGGAGATTGAGTTTCGAAAATATCAGAAGATTCAAAATAGTAAGTAGTAAAATACGATTTGATTTTTTTAATAAATTATTAATTATGTATTTATATTTTATATTAACGCGGGCCAAATGGGCCAGCCCACAGCCCGCCGGGCCAAAATGGCCCGATTTTTTTGGGCCATTATATTTCCAGCCCAGCCCGACCCATGTATCGGGTAGGCTGGGCCGGCCGGAATTGCCAATTTTAGTATATATGTCTTATATTATTAAGTGGGTATAATTTTTTTTTAAAAATAGATGTGGATAAAATAAATTATTAAAAGTTGAAAATAGGCATACTGTGGTATTCTCACGATAAAATTATCATTACTTTTTATCTTTTGAACACACGCTACAGTTAATACAACTATTTTTTGGATTTTATACCCCTCAAACCCCTATTCATGATATTTCTTCTTTTAAAAGACGTCCACATCAAGATTCAAATACTAGTAAGACAGTGAAAGTATCACTTTTAAAGCTTTGTATGGAATAAAAAAATACCTTTTTTTTTTTTTTCAAATTATCCTTCACAATTCCTTCTCTCTCCCTCTCCATCATCCCCATCATCAATCTTTCTCTCTCCTCCTACTTTTTCCCTTCATTCACATGAATTTAGAATATGGTTATTATGCACAGGCTCACTAAATAATTCAAATATATTTTTTAAAAATTACATATGTTAATATTAAAAAATTGAATAGGTATTGTGTGAAAGTGATTCTAACAGGGCAAAAAAATAAATTCATAAATAAAAATTTCGTATCATAAAGTAGTTTATATCATGAAACTAGTTTATATAATACTTTACTTAAAAAATTATATTTATTTATATAGAAAACTCAATATGACTTTTCAGTGTAAACAAATATAACTTTTTGATAATAATAAAAACCAATTTTTAAGAATACACTTGAATTACACGTTATATTCGATGCATATAAAATTAAATAATGGAGTTGAACATTACTTAATTATTGACAAGTGTGTCATTGAAAGCTTTAACTTACCATCAAAATTCTCTATGGAATAGACAGACACTTTGCTTGCTTCATTTGATTTGTGTGGAAATGTTTTGGTCTACGGTCTATTTCTTAAACGATTTGAGTGGACATGTTTTCGTCTAAGGATCTATCTCTTCTCCACAGTATAAGGAACTCATCTCATTCATATCTTTCGAATTATGGATATTAAATTAGTTGATTCTAATTCATTAGGATCAATTTTGAAAGATTACGATGATCCCGGGCTTTAGCAGTTTATTCTTAAAAGATTATTAATAGTTGGGACCTAATTTAACGGTTCACGAATTAAATGGGCCACTAATAAGCTCGGGGTACAAAAGATAAATTTCTATATAGAATATAAAGTTGTAATTATATACAATACTATTCGAACTTAAAATTCAAACATTGTTTATAAATTCATGAAAATTACATTAAAATATAAATACTTTTTTAACTGTTTCGAAGAAATGATTTTTCTAAAAAATCTTATCACTATATATTTCCTTTTTCACACAAGATGATCATGTGAAGGAAATAGCTAGAGCTACTTGTTTGCACTACATTAGTTGGAATAAGTCTCCTGTGTACCAGTTACACGGTGTAACTCATTTATAGGTGTGTGTGAACTTCCTTCTGCCACTAAAAGTCGCATTCTTTTTATTCAACACAGGCAAAAGAACATTCATTCATTTCCTTTAGGTGTCCTGAAGGAAATCCTCATCTTCTGGCCGAAAAAGAAGCAAGACTATTTTAAAAAGTTAAACAGTTTATAGCTGAAAAGTTAAACAGTTTATTACTGAAAAGTGTATCTTTCATAGTTTAACTTTTCAGTAATAATTTGTGTAACTTTTCAGTTATAAACTGTTTAACTTTTTAAAAATGAACTTGAGTTGCACCGTGTAATTGGTGCATACAAGACTAAGCCCATTAGTTGATTACCTATTAATTAATTTGTAAAGGATAAGTTTGTGATATCCCATGTTAATTAGTGCAATTTTAACGTCAACCACTTTAATCTTTATGGCTTAATCATCCCATAATTCCATGCAATATATATGCAGTTCTATAAAATTATCTCACATGCTAACAAAATTTCTAATGATTAAGCACAAAATTTAATTACTACTCAAAAGGGAAGCATGATACATACATGCACACAGACATACACTATATGGTATAAAAAACTCCAACTCTATCGATGACTATATAAAAAATTAACCAGTGAAATTTACTTACTACTCAGATAAGGCACATATATATGACTCCCACTTACATAATATAGTACGCACTCGAGATGGTAGGTCTCTTGTGAATTTGAATGTATATAAATACGTATTATTGTAACTGTTATTCATATATATTATTATTGTTATAAAAATATACTTAATTTATTAACAGAGATTGTACATATGCATAACAGTGATAGTCAATATACATATACATATAACAGTGATATTTGACAAATCTTAGGTAATCGTGAACTCAACTTCATACAAATTTTTGTCGCTTGAGCAAGTGGTGTGAAAATATTTTTCAGTAGAATGACAAAAATATTAAAAATAAAATAAAATTTAGGGTGTTACAGGTTTAAAAATAAAATTATACAAGATTTATCATGGTGATACATGCTAAAAGTATAATTATATTATCTTCAAAATTATAGTAGGAGGTTAAAAGCTAAAATTATAGGATATTTAAGATAGTACATACTTAAGATATTAATAAGTTTATCAATACATTACTTTAAAGTATTAAATATTTTATTAAAAGTATAAAAGTTAAATAATATTATATTTAATTACTGATTTTTTTGACTAAATTTTTTGATAATCCTAATAAAACTTTTCTAATATTTTAAATTAAATATACGATACTATAAAATAATTTAATTATAAACCTATATACACTATTTTCATTTAAAACCTACCCAATTAACTTTTTCAAAATTTTCAATTAGGATCACACAACAGCAGACACTATTTTTGTTTGCGAATTATTAATTAGCATAAAAGGCTTTTGCGTTTCGAAATTCTCATGCTGCAGGTTTCCAAGAATTTAATTTTTGGTAAAAAATTATACATTGATAAAGTGGCTTAATTTGATTAATGCTCCACTTTAAGAATAAATTTTCATTTTTCAGTAAAACCAACTTATATTTCATTTACAAACGTATGAAAAATATTTTAAGAGTAATTGTTTAATAGTAATATTGATAAATATTTTAAAAAATATTACAAAGTTTAATAGAAAACCAATTTATAGATTATTTACAAAATAATTACAAAAAGGTAAATGAGTAGCCTTTGTAGGTAATAAAAGTTTCTTTTAAAAATAAATAAACTCAAAAGGTAAAAATAATTATTTCTCTTTTTTCCTTCCCAAACTCTAATATATTTTTTTGAGTTGGAATTATGTGAACCAATTTAACCTTAGAACTGATTTATAATTAATATCTTATTGTAAAATAAATAATACCTTTTAATTAAGTGAATGTCTCATATGCAATTGGTGCGCGGTGCACTAACTCAATAGTTGAGGTTGTTTACACTAAAAGGTGTGTGGTTGATTATATTGAAAAATGTGAATTGATTATACTGAAAAATTTATGCTGATAAAAATCAATAATAAAAAATTTCAGTGTAATCGACCCACATTTTTTAGTATAAACAACCACAACTATTGAGTTAGTGCAATGTACAGGAACACATGAGATTTACTGTTCCATTAAACTATTAAAGTCCTCCAACTAATATTATATAATGACTATATTTCGAAAGGGTAAATTGCATAAATGATCTCATGAGAATTTGTGCTCATGTATTTGGTTTATTTGTTTAATATAAATGGTCCCTTCAGATTTTTCTGTTAAAATTAATGGATTAATGTGGAACCAAATTTATTAAGCACAAATTCTTATGAGACCATATGTGCAATTTATTTTAAAGAATAAGATTAAATATGCTAAAAAAAAGGAAAAAAAAAGAATGGAGATCAGATCTTTTGAGTACAAATTCTTTTATAATACTCCCTCCGTTCCGTAGGAATTTGCACCCAACTGGACGACACATTTTTTAAGAAAAATATATTTTATATATAAAATAGTGGTATATGGGTAAATAAGTGTATATGTTTGTGAATGTGTACGTAAATCAATGTTTTCTTTTTTAGTAATTTACAAATTTATGTGAGACGTCTAAATAAAAAAAATGTGCAAATTCATGTAGGATCGAGGGAGTAGTACAAAATGATACCTTCTAATGAAAAACCTAGTAATATTCGATCATATCAGTTTCACTCCAAAAGTGTCATGATAAAGTTTGTCTGTTCTCCTTCACTACAAAGAAAAGGGCATAAAAAAATATGAGTATATAATTCAATTGCCAATCAATTTACTTATTTAAAAAAAAAAAAAATCCAGTATATTCTTTTTTTTTAATATGTACTTTTTTTTTCTTAATTATTTGCTTTACGCGTCTATATAATTCAGTGATGGATGAGTGGTCTCTCTTATTTTGAGTAAAAATTCATTTATTCTATAATATATCACGAGGAAATTTGTGATATTATTTTGGTCCACAATACTACCTACGGCAAACTTTTTTTTTTCTTCCAAAATTTCAATGCTATTATTTATTAGTGGCCCCCATTTAATTTCTCCATCAAACAATAAATTTTCTTTAATTGCCAAAAGACAACCTTTCAATTTGACAAGGAAAAAAAACGTAAAGACAAGCATTTGTGAGGTCCCATATATATATATATATATTGCCAAATAATTTAGCAATTATAGGTCTTCTATTATTGAGTTGATTGATTATATATTCTAAGTAGTTTTGTGGTTTTTTTTTTATCGGTAAATGTTAATTGTTAGATGTTGAAAGCTAGTTCACCAAGTCCTCGAACATTCCATATGGACCATGTGAGATTAATTTATGTACTTAAATAGTTTTGTGGTTTGATTAATTTATATTACATAGAGTTAAGTCTAATGTGAGAATTAATATCTCAAAATAAAATTGGAAAAAAAAGTATTGTTAATAAATACCTTTTAAAATGTAGTGTATCAGTTTAAAAAAAAATACTCCCTCTGTCCCAGGATGGAAGAGGGCACACCATTTAAGAAAATTACATTTATTGCTGAAAAGTTGAGTCAGATTTTTACTTTTTGGTGGGAATTAACATTTTCATTAGTGTTAATTATTCCCACCAAAAAGTGGCGGCCAACCCAAGATTGGAGGGAAATTAAAAATCAAACACATCTAATTAAATTAATTCCATACACAGGTACTACACTGTTCATATACAACACTCAAAATATTTTGATACATATTGCACTCACAATCACTGTTCAAAATAGAGTGGAAGGATTAAATAAGCTGAAAATATAATTTCAACTTCATTAGTTTACAATTTTTAAATCATGCTCCTCAAAATATAGAACCATTACATAAATCTAAAAACTTAAATTCCCAAATTTCCCTCAAGCTGTGAGACATGCAGTGAACAGTAGTAACTTTTCCCTCCAATATTGAGGGCATTAAATACAACATTTCCTCCAAAATCCTGCATTCAATACTCACCAAACAATTAGCCCACAAACCACTTGCATTCAATTATCAAAATGAAAACACACAAACCTAATCTTACCTTAGATCAAAGAAACATGTTGGCCCAGTTCCTGCTGACCAACAACACCAATGGTTCCTGCTGGCCAACAACACAATGGTTCTTGTCAATTACATTAAGCATGCTGCAATTTTTTTTCTATGTTAACTGTCAAAAATATATCATCATCCAGTTACAAGCATGTTAAGTATCCAAAACAGTAAGTACTCTTTCTGTTAGTTACATTAAACATGCATAAAGTCTCCAAAAATAGAAATTATCTATTGGTGACAATAACAATACTTAAGTTTTCAGATTATACCAGCTATCAAGGCAAAGTGGCCTTTATTTGCAAGCACATATATCTTCATACAACAAGATAATGCAAAACCACACATAGACAACACAGATGAAGCTTTTAGGGCAGCTGCAACTTCAGATGGGTTCAACATCCAAATTGTAAACCAACCCCCAAACTCACCTGACACTAACATCAATGATTTGGGTTTTTTTAGAGCCATTCAATCACTTCAAGTAGACACAGCTTCTTACAATGTTGATGAATTGGTTACAAATGTGAAAAAAGCATATGAAAATCAAACTACTAAAACACTCAATTATGTGTTTCTTAGCCTACAAGATTACCTCATTGAGATTTTGAAGGTTAAGGGCCAGAACAACTTTAAACAACCACACATGGGCAAAAACAAGCTATCTAGAGAAGGAAGACTGCCAGAAAACTTAGAGGTGGATGAAGAACTTGTAAGAGAGAGAATCGATTTCCTTATTGATGCTGGACATGGGGAAGGATTAACTTCTGAAATAGGTGGTCTGATGATGGGGCTTGGGTATTAAAATCAGTAATATGGTAGCTGTCTTTTTGCATACTTTTGATAACAGTAACTTTTGTGATGTTTACAGCTTAAACATGTAAGCTGTAAACACTTCTGTTATCTTGAATATATTTTAATAAAATCAGAAATGTATTTATGTATTTTCATATGTACTAAGAATCAGAATTATCCAATTTACCATCACATATCTTCCTGTTTGTGTTCTAATAACACAACCCTCAGAATATATTTTTATCACAGGGCATTCATTAGTCTCCAAAACTAGGAATTTAACCATCACATAATACCAAAATCAGCAAGAATCATGATTAATCATTACTTAACCACAACCCTCAGAATATATTTTCATCACAGGGCATTCATAAGTCTCCAAAAACTAGGAATTTACATAGTGGTGACTTGAACAGCCTTACTAATAGGGTACAAGTCTCCAAAACTAGAAATTTACCTAGTGGTGACTTGAAACAACCTTATTAAAAAATCAGAACCATCACATAACCAACGACATTCATAAAAAATCAGAACCATCACATAACCAGGGACATTCATAAAAAATCAGAACCATCACATAACCACAAATAATAGACATGCAGTTAGATATACAGTAAGATCATGATACCTCAGTGCTGGAATTTGAATGCAGAGAAATTCATGGGCAAATTGCTTCAATTCCTTGCTTAACCCTTTATAAATAGGACCGTAATATGGCTTATCGATTCCAAAACTTTCTGGAACTCTCACCATTCCACCATACAACCGATTGAACTTTTCGTCGAACTCCAAATACTCAGAGTCAGATGGCAAATACTCAGGTCTTTTTTTTGTCATCATCGAAACCAGGCCCATTCATGGGATTAACACTGAATAGAAAATCATCTTCAATGGCTTCATCTTTTGAACACAGATCACAGATTCAAGGACAACAATTTCATCTTCTGAATCTAGGACGACCATGGATGCAAAATCTGTCTCAGAATCGACACCAACCATAGTTACCAAATCCAACTCAGTGTCGGATGGAAACACATCGATTGGGTAAACCATTCTAGGGTTTTTTGAGAAGTGAAGTAAACGGTGGAAATATGAATTTCTGGTTTTCGAATCGAAACTGGGAGTGACAGAGCTCAACAAGATGAACAAAATGTGGAAAATATTAACAGATGAACTCGATCTTCAGATCGAGAGAGACACAAAGAGCGAGAGAGCGAGAAATATCTCAAATCACGAGAGAGGGAAAGAGAGAGAAACATACATCACCGTGAGAGAGAGAGAGAGAGAGAGAGAGAGAGAGAGAGAGAGAGAGAGAGAGAGAGAGAGGGGGCTTGTGAGGAGATCGGTCTTCATAGGAAAGATCTAGAATGCGAAAGGTGTGGATTAGAGTTCATCGTGGAAGAAGAAGAAGACGATGGGTTAGGGTTTTTGTGAAAAATCTAGAAAGATGAAATGAATAGAATATGGGTGGTTGGTTTGAAATGGGTTAGATTAGGTGGATTTTTAATGAATGCTGTTAATTAGATTGATAATGAATTAAGTATTAAGTGTCTTGTTTTAGTATAATAAGTGGGCCATATGAGTGGTAAAATTGTAAATAAAATGATATTTTTATTTACTTTTTTGGGGTGTGAAGAAAATGTTGGGACGTCCTATTAGGTAAGTGTGAAATTTATCTTGGGACGGAGGGAGTAGTAATAGTATATAGAAATACTTTAAAGAAATAGTAGCAAAGAAACAAAAAAGTGAGACTTTTTAGTTTTGATGCGATAAAATTTTTATTGAAAGGTGATTTTTTTTCTATCCCCCCTAATTCTTGTCATTTTTCATTTAGTTAATTATATATATATATATATATATATAAGTTGATTTGGAGATATTGAGAGATATATAAGGTTGGTTTGGAGTGTGTGGGAGACTTGACGAACTAACTTGTAACTACTAACAACTACTCCCTCTGTCCCGCAGGAATTTGCACACTTTCCATATTTGGACGTCTCACACAAATTTGCACACTATTAAAAAAAGAAGCATTGATTTACGTGCATACTCACAAACCTTTACACATATTTACCCATATATTACTATTTTATATATAAAACTATTTTTTCTTAAAAAATGTGCCGTCCTGTAGGGTGCAAATTTCTACGGGACGGTGGGTGTAATATTTAACGATAAAACAAATTATATATATATATATATATATTATACTGCATTTTTCAATAATATTTATTTGGCTTTGGAAATAAACATGCCCACGTGACGAATTTACACTCATCACCATATTTACAATCCAGTTGTCCCGTGATGTTGTCACACAATTAATAGTTGATTAATGTTTTAAGTTAATGAAGGCAAAATATTGTATAAAAATGGTTCATGATAAGTTTATCATGAACAAGTTTTAAAGTATTAAATATTTTATCAGGTGTATCAAAAGTTAAGATCAATAAAATTTATATATTGACTTCAACTTTTGATACACTTGATGAATATTTTGATACACTTGACTAGATATTTGATACATTAAGACAATTTTATGATAAGCTTATCATTAACTATTTTCAAACAATATCTACTCTTCATAATATAAAATCTGCATTTATTAATAAAAAATATTATTCTTTAAAAGTAATAATATTTTTATTAAAAATAATTATTATTTTTATTAAATTTTTATCACTTTTTAAAAGTGATAATTATTTATTAATAAATAACATGTCTAATATTATAAAACAATCTCATTTAAATTTTTTCCAACTGATATTTTTATTGTTTTCTAATGATTTTAGTAATTTGTTATTCATTCCAAAAGTTCAACGATTGAAAGACTAATTTTACCATCTACTAAGCATTCACAATTGAAATCAAAATATGTATCTTCTGGGGAGATAGATAATTTTATCATTTGAATCAAATTAGGAGTGTAAATGAGTCAAGGTTACTCATAAGCTACTCGTGGTCGACTAGTAAAAAAATCAAAATCGACTCGAGCTCGAGCTACTCGAGTAGCTCTCGAGTTCGAGTTTATAAATACTCGGCTCGAGAGGCTTGCGAGCCTAATCGAGTTTGAAAAATATTTATATTTTTTAATAAATTTTTTATATACTAATAAAGTTGTTGAACTTGAGCAGAGTCGAGCTTGAATTTTAGACAAAAAAAAAACTAAAATATGTAATATTTTATTTTATTAAAATAATAAAATTATCGAGTCGAGTTGAGTCGAGCTCGAGTTTGTCGAGTTCTTAGCCGAGTTGAGCTCGAGCTAAAAAAATGAAGCTCAATCGAGTTCAAATCGAATTTCGAGCTTCGAGTATTGCTTCAGAGTCGAGTTCGAGCTCAGTACTACTCGACTTGACTCATTTACACCCCTAAAACAAACACATACTTAATGTTCACAGCTTCTATCTCTCATCACGTGGATTACTAATTATTCCCTCCATACACTAAAAGTGTACACATTTCTTTACAAGTGATTTAATGTAATATGTCGGAGGATATATTGAGGTATTGTGAGATCCGTTAATGTAATATTCACTTTATTCATAAACGGACCTCACAATACCTCAAAATATCCTCCAACATATTATATTAAACCACATACAAAAAAAGTTTCATATTTTTAATGTAAATATTTATTTTTTATTATGATTTTTTTTTTCAAAAAAAATTCTATTTAATGACTGAAATTAATCTTCTCCCATTTCCCTACTTTTGCAATTACTCTTCCTAGATCCCATTTTGAAGTAGGTCAAACCGTCAAAGTATCATCTGTTCTTTGGCTGAGAGAAAAAGGGAAGTGAACAAGTGATGGTTGGCTGGTTGCTAGTGTTGGCAGTAAAAGGAGGGGGAATAAGTTGAATATTTAAAAGTGTAAAATAAAAAATAAAAGATATTCTTAGTCAAAAGATATAATAATACTTGTAGAGATACGCACGCATGTAGATTGGGAGAAATAAATACACTAACAAATTATAAATACGTCACTTAATAAACACAAAAAAATTATTTTTATGAAAAAAAAAATTCTTCAAAACAACACGAACCTAGAAAGACAAAATTATATACATATTCCTTAATTCAAGTTCAACAATATTCGATTTTTTTTATATATGTAAGATAGAAATCCATTTTCACACATAATAATACAGTTTTATAAATGATTTTTTTCTGGTTTAGTTATAGTAATATATCATGTTAATTTTTTCTTTTATAATTTCCAAGACAATTATGTTAAATTAATAGGTGCAAGATATGTTTATTAATTAAATGAGGACACATTTTGACTAATCAAAATAATAAAATATTATAAAAACTAGATTTAATTTCTAAAGCAACAAAAACATGTTGGCAAATTATAGTACGAAAATGGTTCATGATAAGCTTATCATGAACAAGTTTTAAAATATCAAATATTTAATCAAGTGTATCAAAAATCTCATCATGTGTATTAAAAGTTGAGGTCAATAAAATATATATTGACTTCAACTTTTAATACACCTGATGAATATTTAATACACTTAATTAAATATTTGATACATTAAAATAATTTTACGATAAATTTATCATAAACTATTTTTACAGTGTATCTACCCTAAACATTTTTTTTAATGTGTGGGAAGTCTTTGGCTATTATGTCATCATAATTGACACATTACGTGTCTACAAAATAGGTAAGAAGCCCTCATTACACTTAAAAACCTCGGATTTTCTTGGACTTAATTTAAAAAAATAAATAAATGATTTTAATAATAAAAACATAAATAGGTATAAATGTTGAAGACTTTAGTCACTTATTTAAGGCCTGCACCATGTCGACATTTTAATTCTCATCATACTAAAATCTCTTACTATTTTAAGCAATCCACTGATTTTTTCTAACAAATGTTGTCACCATGTCTACACATACTGTGAAAATTTCCACCATAATTGCACAAATTTATTGATCAATCGACTGTAAATTCAATTAATTATATATACCTCCAAAAAAATCAAAGAAGAATTACCCAATTTTCAGAATTCGTAATGGAGAATTTTCCGATCAGAAATTTCGTCCTCGCCGTACTGGTTTTTCTCCCGGCGGTAGTTTCCGGCGACTGCACGTGCGAGCCGGAGGACGAGGACAGGGACAAGAGCCTATCTCTCAAGTACAAGGGGGCGGCGATCGCCTCCATATTGGTGGCGAGCGCCGTCGGCGTGTGCCTGCCGTCGGCCGGGAAGCGGTTTCCGGCGTTGAGCCCGGAGAGGGGGTTCTTCTTCATCGTGAAGGCGTTCGCCGCCGGCGTGATTCTGGCGACGGGGTTTATCCACGTCCTGCCGGACGCTTTCGACAGCTTGACGTCGCCGTGCTTGCCGAAGAAGCCCTGGGGGGATTTTCCGTTCACCGGATTCGTCGCCATGCTGGCGGCGATAGGGACGCTGATGGTTGACACCTACGCGACGTCGTACTACGGGCGGCGGTCGCAGGTCAAGGCGGAGGAGGGGAAGGAGGTTTCCGATGAGGAAAGCGCCGTTCCGATTCATACTCACGCCACCCACGGCCATGCTCACGGGGCGGTGTCGCTCTCCGGCGAAACCGAGCTCCTCCGTCATCGTGTGATCTCACAGGTATAAAATTTGGTATTAAGTTTTTTTCTATGGATCAAAATTACTTCTTCTATTTAGAAGTTGGTTCACGGAATTTTCAACTAAACCAAGAATTTCCTTCAAACGACTCTATATCTTCCCTTAATTCATTACAAAAATAATAATAATCGAATATAGATCTTTCACTAAAATAAGAATCTAGTGGCTAAGTAGAATTTCCTTCAAGCCACTTTATATCTCTCTTAATTCGTTTCTAAAGAAAATTGAACTGGTGTCTCTCATTAAAATGAGAAGTCCAATGATCACATAAAATTTCGTCCAAACCACCTTATATTTTTCTTATTTTGTTTTCAAAGAAAATCGAACATAGGTCTCTCACTTTGCTAAAGTGAGGAGTCCAGTGACTAAGTGGAAAGCTCGGCCAAACGAGCTAACTCATATATATGAATTAGTTGTTATTGTGTTTAAATATATTCATTTAAATTCTAATGGATTATTTGTTATAGAATTATAATGATATTTGTTATAATTTTGAAGGTATTGGAGCTTGGGATGATTTGTTATAGAATTATAATGACATTTGTTATAATTTTGAAGGTATTGGAGCTTGGGATTATAGTTCACTCAGTTATAATTGGGATTGCTTTAGGTGCTTCAGAGAGCCCAAAGACAATAAGGCCTTTAATTGCAGCATTAACATTTCATCAGTTCTTCGAAGGCATAGGTCTTGGAGGATGCATAACACAGGTAATTAAATATTATTGTCTCCCTCCCTTTTTGTCTCATTTAATAATTAATCTTAGGACCAATTACAAAATGATACAAAAATAAACACTATTTTCATATTGGTACAATATGCAAAAAAATAACTCTATTATTCAATTTATATTTATACTATTATGCAAAAATTTTGTACCTATTTAAAAATAGTGCATTATTTTTGTATCAGCATGTAATTATTTCTTAATCTTATTTATTTATTAAAATATTAAAAAAAACATTCATAAAGAAAATCTTTTCAAAAATTTCATTTCACAATATTTAATTTCAGATAAAAAGTTACATCTCTATGCCAAAAAAAAGAAGTTTATAAAAATCCAGCTATTCAGTTTGAGTTGTTTATGTTAGTCTCACATATATAATTATTTTATTGAATTGGTCAAAACGTCATTTCTTTTTGCCATATCTAAGCCAAATTATTATTATAAATTCAATAGTATGTGCACATGCAATTTTATATTGTCCCTATCATGGCTCTTTAGTATCACAATATATATGTAGATATATATAGTGACAACAATTAGTTCATATAAATAAAAATATTAATGTGTATATATGTTAAACATTATCGATATTCTTTTACTATTTGTTTTCAATCACAACTAACTAAATAGAAGCACGTTCTTTTTTTTAAAAGTTGTATCTTATCAACTTTAAAAAAAATACTTCTACATTTTTTAAAGGATGAAAGTAGGATCTTAGTATACTTAGAACAAAATATACTTTTATAATTGGGTTAAATTTTCATACTGAAGTATTACTCAATTCAATCTTGATTTTATTTTTCTTTTAGGCAAAATTCAAGACCGGAACCGTAGCACTGATGGCGCTATTCTTCTCCATCACGACGCCGAGTGGGATCGCTATAGGCATCGGAATCACCAATGCTTATAGCGAGACGAGCTCGACTACGCTCATCGTGCAAGGAATTTTTAATTCAGCATCAGCAGGCATACTAATATACATGGCTCTAGTTGATCTTCTTTCTGCAGATTTTATGAGCCCTAAATTGCAGAATAATGGAAAGCTTCAATTAGGGGCAAATGTGGCACTTCTAATAGGTGCTGGCTGCATGTCCCTCTTGGCCAAGTGGGCTTAATCACTTAGTATTTTATTATGCGTATTTTTTATGTATGTAATTTAAAAATTTTGAATGGGAATATATATATTTTTGTTACAAAATGCAGTATTAATTATTAAAAATCTAGCCACTTTATGTTTTAATAAATGCTTGAAGAGTAATGTCATTTAACTTCATTCATAAGTTTGTTAGGATGACTTGAAGTTTGAAAGGTATAAAATGGAAAAAAATTAAAGGAATAAGAAAATGATATAATGCTAGTTTTTAAATATATAGATGTTATATTTAAGTTTTGTTAGAAATAATGTTATAATTTAATTTATTTATTCCATTTTGAAAGTTAAATTGATTCAAGAGAAAAAAGATTAGAATTAAATGAACAAGAAAAATCAAAATAGAATATAAAGTCAATTTAAAAGAACTTTTAATAAATGTATAATATTCGTAAATAATCATCCAGCAATTACTTCATGTCATTGATTTTATATTCGTAAATAATCATTTTATATATAAATAGATCACATAATATACTTAAAATATCTTTATTTATTTCACGTTCTTTTTAAAATCTATTAAAATTAAACGAATGTAGTTTTTTGGGACCAATTTTATTTTGTCATACCATTATTCACTTTCTATATATATATTTCACTTTATTATATTAATATTACACAAAGAAATATATTCATATAGTTTCAGTTATTTAAATTGTAATCTTCTTTTATAAAACTCTATTTTATTTATTTAAAAATTATAAATTAATTCCATCAAAAAATATTAAAAAATCAATGGACGACTGAGATGATTTGACTAAGTTGTTGGCTAATGATCATATAAAGTCTTGACTAAAGAATAGTTCGTTGGATATGATATAAAGTCTTGACGAAATGAATAGTTTACATTTTATAGTCAATGTTCTCAAGCTCTGAACAATAAATGTGTCCACACAATAATTGCTGACTTTATTCGTCCTTTTCTATTGAGTAACTTTATATAATACGAGGAAATCAGAAAAAAGAAAAAAAGAAAGTTAAAGTGCACTTGTCATAACTCATACGTGAGATCAAGAATACATGCGATTTAAATTATCCACGCTAAATAAAAAATGGAATGAATTTTTTTTTTTTATCGGTAAATGTTAGTTGTTAGAAGTTAAGTTAGTTCACCAAGTCTCCTTACACCCCATTTCTCCAAGTCCAACCTTATATCTTTCATCTCCCAATTCGTTCCCAGAGGGAATCGAACCCGGGTCACTCACTCAAGTGAGGACCCCGGTGGCCAGATGAGCTAGCCCACCTGGTTAAAAATGGAATGAATTAAATACGAGTAATTCTTGGGTGTACTCTGGTGTATTTAAAATTTAATTTTAATCTAATTTTGACCATCACTTCTCGTTTTCGATCGGAAAGGCGCGCTCACAGTCTATTCTCATGATTTTAGCACATTCGGTGACCACTTTTCCCTCACTCAACGCGACTGACGGCCCTTCTGATATCATCACCGAGGTCAATTTTTAGAATTCATTTCAGTCTTTGATGAAGGGTTAATTTTAAACACTCTTGGATCTTCGTTCTTGCTGATAATTGATAGATACTCCGCCCATTAATTTGTAATCCCAAAACAAGATGCACAATATTCTTTCTGGTAATTAATTGCTTTCACTTTTGCTTGATATGTTGATTCTCCATTAATTTTTGGCTTCAATTTCTTCACAATGGTGGCGGCAATAGGGATGACAAATGGAGCGGATCGGGACGGATACCTCAATATCCATGCCTGCTCCGCGCTTTGCCCCGCTGATCCGCCCTACTCCATGCTCCACTGCGGGGCAGCATTTTGAGATCCATGCCTGCCCCGCGCGGGGCGGATCTGATCTGCCCCGCTCCATCTATTAAATTCTCATAATTTTACAAAATCAATATATTAAAAAAAACTAAATGCAAAATATTAAAAATTCACAATTTAATCAACAATAATTCATCCTAAATCACCAAATCATATCCAAGATTTGATTATTTAAAAAAAAAAAATATATATAATTCTATATATTTATATATATTTAATATTATATATAATTAATATTATATGGAGCGGGGCGGATCAGGGCAAAAAATATGTAGATCCATGTCTGATCTGCTCCGCAAGCGGGGCGGGGCGGATCAGCTCCATTCTCAAAACGGGGCAGATCGGGGCCCATCCAAACAGAGCGGGGCGGATCATTTTGCCATCCCTAGGCGACAATCAAGCCTCGTGGCTGAGGCGAGTTCCGATGAGAATTGGTTGTGTGTCTCCCGGCGAGCTTGCCGCCGAATTTGATAACAGTGAGCTCGGTAGCGATGACACTTAATTTTTGGTGAGGTGTGCATCAATTTGTCGACGTTGATAGGTCAGGTTGTTTTGCCGTGAATTCCGGCATTGATTGGTGGATGAAGACTGTTGTGGAAATCATTAGGATTTTTAATTGTAGATTATCTAAAGAAAAATTTATAATACCCCAAAAATAATTTATAATACATAAGAAAAAAACTTATAATATTCAAGAATAATTTATAAATAAATAAGTAATAAATGAGTAATATCCAAAAATAATTTATAATACCCGAAAAATAACTTAGAGATACACGAAAAACACATTTCTAATACACCAAGAATAAGTCTAAATGATATCCTAGAACAACTCACCTATACTCCATGAACAAATCTAAGTAATACCTAAAGAACAAGTCTAAGTAATACCATAGGAACAAATCTAAGTAATACTCAAAGAACAACTCACCAATACCTCAAGAACAAGTCTATAATGCCTCAATTTATTAATACTCCAAGAAAAAGTCTAGAATACTCGAAGAACAAGTTAGTAATACCCCAAAAACAACTTTTTAATACCTCAAAACAAGTCTAAAGAATACCCCAAGAATAACTCACTAACGTATTAATTGCCAAAAAACACATATTACGTGTACTGTATGTTTTCGAAAAATTAAATAAAAATAAAAATTGAGGTGCATCATATGCACTTTGGTACACATAAGTATTTGTCATTAAATATAGGTCTAAATATAATTGGGTAATTGCACAATAATCTATCAAAAATTTTATGTTGTAGGCCTCTCACAAAGTTCGTATTATGATGCGACATGACACCATCTAATTGGCCACAGTGGCCTACAACAACAGTAAATAGACCTTAGACTGGATCAACTAACCTAGATAAAACAAGCATTAAATGCTCATGTGTAAGAGAGGCACCCTCACTATAAATAGAACCTCATAAATGAGGTGAGTGAGATTGATTTTTCAGCATTTAAAAGTGATATAAGAGCTTCATTCTAGAGAGAAGTACAAAAAAAGAGAGATTTTAGGACACATATCTCCTTGTACACTTTACCCATCATTATTATCCTTTTGATTGTTGAGGTCAGGGCCACACACGTTCCATCACAAAAACGACCGTCAATAGTAGCTCATTTTTCCCTCATTTATAAGTTCTCTCTTTCGATTTGGAATAAAATGCATAACCGGTGGAAAGTGGTAATGATACCACATGTGAATCCCCTAGTCCATTTTATTTAATACAGAATTCTGCTCGGTGGAGCGAGTGCTAGGAAAATCATGGCCACAATTGGATTTGTGTAGTATGGTATATTTGAAAGGTGTGAAATGATTTAATTTTTTGCCAGAAATTAATAAATGTGTGGAGCAAAAAAGAGTAGATGTTGGTCATACCTTTTGGCAAAGAACAAACAAATGATGAGAATAACAATTGAAGATTGGTTAGATAACCCAAAAAAGATAATGATAGAATAAGAGATTAGAATTGAGGGGATTAATGCTATGGAGGAAAGTTAGGGTTTTTTTTATTATTCATTTTTAGACCAAATATGATGCAACTTAGGAGTGCAAACTTTGTAAGGATTGGAGTACTAGTCCACTTGTACTCACTTGAATTCTAATTGTGATTCTCTTGATCACTCAAAGAAAAAAAAAAAAACTGCTCCCGTCTTTGAAGAATTTACACCCTTGAAATTTCACGTTTTTTAATAGTATATAAATTTATGTGAAAATTAAAATAATTTTTTATTTTTTTTAACTTTTATAAAATGAAGGAAGTATAAATTTTATATTTATAAATAAATTTCACATGATATCTACACATATATATAACAATTGCACTTATATTGAATTTTTATAGTAATTAATATATTGCAAAGGGTCAACATTTTTAATTTTATTTTAAAATTTAAATTTAATCTACTTTTGTATCTATCTACCAATCACAATTATTACTCTATCAGTCCCGTAGGAATTTGCACCCTACGAGATAACATATTTCTTAAAGAAAATTGTGTTTTATATATAAAATAATAACATATAGATAAATATGTGTATAATTTTGTGTATGCGTAAATAAATTAATGTTTTTTTAACAATGTACTCCATCCGTCTCAGAGCAATTTGCAAGGGAGGAGAGACACATAAATTAAGAAGAAAGTAGAATAAAGTAGTGTTTTGATGGTTAATTTGGTAAAATTTTATGTATAAAGTGAAAAGGTTAGTGGATTGAGTGTAATGTGTGCCCAAAAAGTAAAAAAGTAATAACATTATGTGTAAATATGTAAATATTGTGAGAGTGAAGTTTATGAAAGAGTTACCTTTTTGGGGTCTGCAAGTTTTTTTGGGACGTCCCGAAAAGAAAAACTTGCAAGTTTCTCTGGGACGGAGAGAGTACAAATTAGTGTAAGACGTCCAAATAAAAAGAATATGCAAATTTCCGTGGAATGGAGGGAATACGAAATAGTAAAATAAAAGCCATTGAACGAGTAGGTAGTTCACTAAATTATAGGCCATGACATTACATGGCATTGACATTGACTTAAAGGTACTTCAAAAGAATGGTTTACTTTGAAGTCAAAGTCGAACCTACAAAATTTGTCCATACAAATTGATTACCTACCTACAGTTGTATTTATTCTTCTGTCCTTTGTACAGAGGACTGATCATCCTTTCAATTATTACTAAAATATTTATAGGAAAATGTAAAGTATCGGATTTTTTTTTAAAGATAAAAAGAGATAACAGACGATATTGATAACATATACTCCTTCGTTACTTAATAAATTGCTCGTAACTTTTGAATATTAATATTAAAAAAAATATAAAAATATAAAAAATACATATAATGTGATGGAGAAAAATAAAAAAGTGAGAATAGTGTAAAAAATATTAAAAATAATAATAAAGAAGTAAATAGTAATTTTCTAAAAAGGTAAAAAAAAACAAATGAGCAACATATAGTGGGACGGACGGAAAATAACAAAATGAGCAATTTATAGTGGGACAGAGGGAGTATATATATCACCAGCACTAACGTACCCCTTCCGTCACATTATATATTACTCATGACTTTTTGTCATATGAATCAAGGTAAAAATGAAAAATTATAAGCGATGTAATAGAAAAAATAAAAAAATTATGGGAATAATATAAAAGGCAATGAAAATAATAATAAGAAAGTGAATAATAGTTTTCAAAAAAAGAGAAAAATATAGTAGAACGGACGAAAATGATAAAATAGAAAACATATAATATGACGGAGGGAGTACTATATCATATTAAAAACATAATTTCTCTCTATTATCCTTTTAACACTTGCTGCACTAAATTAATACCCCAATGAGCCCCTAGGATTCATACGCCAATCCACTGTAGCAATTTCTTTTAACAACATTGTCTTTTTAGATATCTAAGACTAAAATTTCCCAATTATTTCCTCTATCTAATTACATTTATAGATGCACCACATAATATTACACCATTCTTCAATTTCCATATCGCCGCGCAAATCCACAAATTAGCCATTATTTTTTTTTCCTTTTTTTCCCATCTAAAAAAACTCACTGCATGAAATAAGGTGATGTGCCAGATTTCTTGGCATCACCACTTGCAATTTGAGCAATTTCCAAAATGGAATTTCATATAATCTCACTAATTACTTACAATAAAAAAAGATGTAAAATAGTCTCACTCTCATCTTTATACAATGGACACATCTCCTCGTCACCACAAAAAGACATACCATGCCTCGATAAATTTTTCTTTGTTGTCATATACACAAGTTTCATAAACTATTTCTCTATATATAATTAGAACTTTTAATTAATTTTTATTAAAATAAATTCTTAAATCTATATTCTGGAATTAATATATGCACTTAAAGTATTTATTGATATAATTCTTTTTCTTTCTTAAAATTAAAATAAAATACATTTCAACTAATCTAAAGATTAAGTTATATTTTTTGCATGTATACTACCAATATGACATTAAGTTTTAATTTTAATTTATTTTATAAATTAACAATTTTATATATTTTTTAAAAATATATACTTCTAATAAACGAATATGAATATATTTTTGCATGATTTAGTGAAATACATATTTATTAATATAGTTTTTCTTCTTTTAAAGTTGAATAAAAAGATACTTTCTTGAACAAAAAATAAATATATCCAACAGTTTTTCAACTAATGTAGTTAAATGATAATTTTATTTTTAAATTTTACTTTCGGAAATATTGACCGAAAAAATATTCATATTTTAATTTCGTAAAATTCTCCAAATTTAGCTAAAGTTCAACCATAATTGTCAAAAATTTAGTTTTTCAGCAAAAAATGTCGAACAAATTTATTAACTATTACAATTAAAATTATGTTTAGGTATGTGTACTTCGAACATCTGTTGCTGCATTTAACCTTAGCCTTTTTATATTTCGTGACCCAATTTCTAAATTTTAACATGTATATATCTCGATAATAATAATATTACATTTTTCAGTTATCCAAATAGTAAAATACAAAATAAAATGTAAAAAATGTTACAAGTGATATAATAATTCTATAAATAAAAAAATGGAAAAAGAAAAGGAATGAAGTGTCAAGCTTATAAACAAGGCCCAAAAATTGAAATTCTGCAAGCAGGACCAAAACTTGGATGAAAGCCCGAATAGAAAAACAAATGGGCCCAACTATATACCCTCCAACATTATTAGATACCCCCACCAAAAAAATATATGTATTTTATTTTTGACATATTTTTATCTAAATTTACTCATATTTCAACAAAAATGTGTGAAATATATGTTTGAAAAAATCTTAAAAATATTTTGTCAGTAAATATCTGTCAAACTTTAATTAATTTTTTTATAAAATATAGCTAAAATAAAATATATACATTAAAAAAGTTATTTTATTTTTTATATATATTTTTATCAAAATTTAATTGATATTTCTACAAAAATGTGTGAAATATATGTTTGGAAAAATCTTAAAAATATTTTGTCAGTAATATCTGTCAAACTTTAATTAATTTTTTGATAAAATATAGCAAAAATAAAATATATACATTAAAAAGGTGTGTATCTAATAAGTATGGAGGGGTATAAAGTCTAGACCCGCCAAAATGGGTTGAGCCCGTTGGGCCAGCCCGCCCCGCCATAATAAATTGAGGGTTGGGCCAAACATTTCCAAGCCCGTATAGAGGCGGGCCTAGATGGGGTGGCCCGTTTGGGTAGCGGGTTTAGCGGGTCGGACCGCGGGTTGGGGCGGGCCAGCCCGCCAGTGTGTATATATTATATATGTATATATACACATTAATATATATACATATTATATGATATTTTAATTAATTTTTAAATTTAAAATTTTTATAATTCATTTTCTTAATTTCTTTCAAACAAAATATCAAATTATTGTGCTCCTCTTACAAAAAAAAAAAAAGATTTTATGATGTAATAATTTATAAATTTTAAGAAACTCTATGGTTTGTGCTAAGTTTATGTCTTTAACATTATTGACTTATTTTGTGAATTTTATTTTATGAGATTTGTATTATATTTGACAAACTTTATTTTATGAGATTTGTGATTCTCGTGGCGAGATTTTAGTTATACATTTATTATGTCACTATTTTATTTAATAAATTTAGTTGAAGTATTAGTTCATATAATTTTCAAAAAAATAAAATAAAATTGGGATGGCCCGCTGAAGCCCGCAACCCGCCATTAAATGGGTTGGGTTGGAGTTTTGCGGCCCGTCATATTTTCAGTCCGCCCCGCCCCGCACAGCCAAAAGGCGGGCTTTTGCGGGTTTAGGCCCGCCCCGCCCCGCCGACCCATTTTGACAGCTCTAATAAAGTCTGGGCCAAACAAAATTTTAAAATATGGCCCAAGGGAGTCCAAAATTATAAAATAGGCCCCAAAATTGGAAATCATGAATTAAAATATGAACACTCAAATACATGATATATATTTGAATTTTTTGAAAATAATACACAAGAAGTAATATGAAATATCCTAAGAAGTAATTTGTGATACTCTAAATGAAAAAAAAAAAAGCACTCACACTGAGTTCAGCGTCATACTGTGTTAAAAAAATAAAATAAAATAAAAATTAAACTTAAAAATTTGAGTGCATGTCATGCACTTGAGTACATTCAAGAATTTTTATTATAATAAAAATGCTGAAAGAGTAAATGATAATGACAAAAAAAAAAATTAAATAATACGGCCTTAAATAAAATAGAAAATAAGGCTTAAAGAGTAAAAGAATATAAAGACTAGGGAAAAGCCCAAAACCATTATGGCCCAAATAAATTATGGTAACAAAAATTTGAGGCTGGAGTTATTCTTTGAATTGGGATTGATTGAAAAATTCTCCTTTTTTTTTTAAAACAAATTATGATTAATACATTTGATTTGAATACTTGACAATAAATATGTGAAAATTACAAAATGGTTCACAAAATTAACAAAAATTACAAATTGGTTCTGTTCAGAAAAAAATACATTCTGTGCAGATATTGTGAACCAATTTATAAATATAGTCATTTTTTTAAACCAATATGTAAATCACCCTATAAATATTAAATCTCAACCATTAAACTCAAATTGATTCTAATATACAATTTATAGAATATTATATTTTAATATTTTTATAAAAATAATTTGAAGAGTAGATCTCTTGAGTATTAATTAGGCTCACATGATTTTTTAATAAACATTTAATTCACATGAGTTTTTGTATCTCTCTATATATTGTTCTTTTTGATTGTTTATTAATTTCGTTCCTATTCTCACTTACTCACTCCCCAATGTACTAAAATAAAAAAGAATTAAAGAAATTCGATTATTTATTTATCATATTTAAAAAAAATTATAAATAATCTTTGCTTCTAAGTTCTGTCTCTGATGAGAAGACTCAGCTACCACATGAAATATACGTTGACTTATATTTGTTAAAAATATATATTAACAATAAAATATTATCGCCACTGTCTGATTGGCACGTATATATAAAATATGTATATATATTTATTGAAATAATAAAACCCTGGAAAATGTCGACACTGTTATACCATCGAACTCGAAATTTCCTAAAATATTACTCAGTGTCCCACGAATATAAATTTACTTTGCTTGTTAAGAGACCACTAGATATATATTTCTATCATTTTCTTTATTTAATCTATACTATTTCTATCTCTTTTTCCCTTGGTCCGGTTTATCCACAAAGGTGATTTACGGCGAGATTTTTAATGAGGTCCATCCAATCTTCGTTTAATCCCTGTAACCCAAGTTGTGGGTTATAATTCTTTTTCTTTTCTTTTTAATAATATCACCTTATTCCTCTATACTATTTCTAGTAATTATTTTGAAAAATAAATAGCCATAGAGATTTAATGGAAAAACAAAATATAATTTAAGAGTAAGTCCCATGTCGTGCATCTGGTATACGGTGCAATTGCTCATTAGTTGAGATTGTTTATACTGAAAAGTTAAGTCTGATAATACTGAAAATTAAGTGTGAGATTACACTTGAAAGTTTGCATTGAAAATTAATAAGAGTGAATTTCTCAATGTTATCAACCCTCATTTTTAAGTATAATCAGATTCATCTTTTCAGTATAAATAATTATAACTGTTAAATGAGTACACCGTGCATCGGTTGCATATGAGACTTTTGCTAATATTAATGTTCTTAGCAATAATAACTTTTTAATTCTTAATTTGTGTGAAAATACAAGTAGCTTACGTCTATTTCTATGGGAACGAGAGAATATCTCAAAAAAGTGTTCAAATTGATAAAATAAATATGACATTCAAGATTTACGATATAAAAATGAAATAAATAAATTAATTTTGCGCCACTTAAAATTCGAATGCTAAAATGAAATAAAACTCTTTCTTTTACAAATGATCAAACTCTTCATCCATAGTAAAATTTTCTTGCGTATCCTTAGTAAAGTATAAATAATAATAATAATAATAATAATAATAATAATAATAATAATAATAATGTAACCATGGGATCTATATGTTGTAATTATGTTCACATTCTCTTATAAACTAAACAAATAAACTTACATAACTCGTTGACTTTTTTGATTCCTAATGTCAAATAAAATGTGGCCTAATTTTTTCAAATTCTATCATCAAAATCAAGATTATGAACAAATCAATTGCTACGATGAGAAATATTTTCTTGATCACAATAATATTGTCTCTTCTTCCAAATGTCTTCGGGGAATGCACGTGCGACCCCGAAGACGAAGACAGAGAAAAAAGCCTAGCGCTCAGGTACAAGATGGCGGCGCTGGCCGCCATCTTCTTGGCAGGCGCTTTTGGCGTCTGTCTCCCAATGGCCGGAAAATGGCTTCCGGCACTGAGCCCCGACAGGAATCTTTTCTTCGTCGTGAAGGCATTTGCGGCCGGAGTCATTCTGGCGACCGGGTTTATTCATATTCTGCCGGAAGCTTTTGAGCGCTTGACGTCGCCGTGTATTAAAGAGAGCCCGTGGGGGGAATTCCCGTTCACCGGTTTCATTGCCATGGTGGCCGCGATCGGGACACTCATGGTCGATACGTACGCGACGTCGTACTACAAACGGGGGTCGGTGAAGGTGGAGGAGGAGGACGGCGCCGCCGATCAAGAGAGGGCGGCGCCACTTCACACTCATGCCTCACATGGCCATGCACATGGATCTTTGTCGGGTGGCCAAAATGATATCCTTCGTCATCGTGTTATTTCACAGGTATATATTGATCATATATGATTTACTATGTAAAATATTTTTGGAAAAATTACAAAATAGTTCATAAAATTGACACTAATTAATACAAATTGGTTCTGTGCAGAAAAAAATGCTTCTGTGCAAAAAAAATTAGCTTAGTCTTATATATTGCACCAGTTACACCGTGCAACTTAAGTTCATTTTTAAAAAGTTACACAAAATACTATTGAAAAGTTACATATGTTATTACTGAAAAGTGTATCATTAATGGTGTAACTTTTCAGTAGTATTTTGTCTAACTTTTAAAATTGAACTTGAGTTGCACGGTGTAACGGGTGCACAAGAGAGTTACTCAAAAAAATTATACTTCTGTGTAGAAATTTTGAACCAATTTATAAATATAACCACTTTTTTGAATCAATATGTAAATGGTCTTATATTTTTTAATTAAAGAGGTTTTAAATGTTTATAATTTATTGAGTAAAAATAGAGTCGCTCTCGTATGAAACGAGTTCATATTATGAAATCAATATCATTATATTATATTTTAATGATATTATTTTACTTATAAATATATTGTGGAATAGTATTGAAAGTAATGACCTCAATTTCATATGGGAATTTGTGACATATATATTAAGTATATAACTAGTAATTCGCGATAATTAATTTTAGGGAAAACTATAAATGATTCACAAAATTAACATTAATTATAAATTGGTTATGTGTAGAAAAAAGATGTATTTCTGTGCAAATTTTGTGAAGCTATTTGTAAATATAGTGATTTTTTTTTAACCTATATGTAAATCACTCTTAATTTTAATTCAAATTTACGAAACAAATTGTTTTCATGTAAACTCATTGAAATTAATTAATTCATTAAATTATATCGAAAATAATATTTGTGTAGAGTAATTTTTATATGATTTTGCTCATGTAACTTGTTATACCTAAGTAACTTACATAAATTCATGATTTTATGAAAATTTCAAAGTTTAATATCATTCAAAAAATTGTGATTTAGATTGCATGTGAGGTGCATGAGGGTTAACTGCCTCCAAATAAAATCACATCAGTAATTAATTAAAAAAAGAGAAAAAGAGTGCTACATATGTGAATATCAGTTGCGTGATCGGATATAACAAATCGCTTAAACCAAAATTTAAATTTTTAGTAGGTTAAAAAGCTGAATTCAAAATTCAAAATTTAAAATTTAAAAGAACGAAAAACAAAGTTAATGAAATTTAAAGGACAAAAAAGTGTATTTTCTTTAAGAATTTTGTGCTATCAACTTTAATTTTCAAATACATCTGAACTTTTTTTGTTTGTTTCAATAAGTCTTGAATTATATAATTCATATTTACCGAGACCCCTGATAATAAAAAATTACAGGTTTTGCTGAGCCAGCATAATATTTTAATGCTAAAATTACGGATAAGCTAAAATTTTAATGCTAATCAAATTCCAACAATAAATAGTCTCTCTAACACAGAGTCAAAATGACCCTTTATAAACAATTAATTAATATTTCTTTTAAAAAAATAAAAAACCTTAAATGAAACAAGAATAATAAAATTTAAGCACTTTTTAAAATAAAAATTAGTTCAGAGACACTTCAAAATAAAATTTAATAGCTCTGGGCCTCTAATAATGCATGGCTCATTTAAGTCCAAATTAAGTGTCTCTCATCCATAACATCGACAGCACGTGGATGTCTGGTACTGATTGGTACTATATACACATGTGAATCTCAATAAAATATCTTTGGTGAGTATTTTTCTTCTCATAGTAAAATATTTAAATTTTAGTGTTATTTATCGGGAAAAAAAAACTTTATTACTACTGAAAAATTATATAAATTATTATTAAAAAGTTACACAATTAAAAATATAACTTTCAGTAACAACATGTGTAATATTTTAATAGTATTTTATGTAACATTTTAAAAATAAACTTGAGTTACACAGTGCACTTGATGCATACAAGACTAAAATATCTTTGAATAGTGTGGATCAGAAAATTACAAACTGATGAACGGAGAGAGTAATCATACAATATCAAACGAACAACCAAACATTTATATCAAAATGTACCGTTCAATTGCCAAGAGAGATTAAGAGGATGTTTGACTATTACTTAACTATATGATTGGTAAAACTATATGTACCGTTCAATTACCAATCAAGAAATTACTTAACTATATGATTGGTAAAACTTATAGGTTCTTTGATAATTTGTCATATTTTTTTAATTTTAATATAAAATAAATAAATATTTTTTTTATTTTTTATGTTGAAGTAAAGGTTGAGAAGTTGTGGTGGTGGTGGAGTTCGAAATGAGCCGGTGAGTGGGAATGAAGGTGATGAGAAAAATAGGTTAGAACATTCTACTTTATTCTTTTAGAAGCTTATAAGATATAAGTAGGGTTGGCAATGGGGCAGGGCAGGGCGGATATTTAAATACCCATGCCTGCCCCGCGCCTCTATCCCGCCGCCCCGCTCTGCCCCATCTTGCCCCATAATAAAATATAATATTTTTTTAAAATTATATTAATATGAAAATAATGCACCAAATATATCAAATCATATTAAACAAAAATAATTTTTGATTTATTTTAAATTAGAATTACAATAAATAAATAAATAATATTATTTAAAAATTATTATATATTATTAAATACTATATATTCACTTCTGGTGCGGCGTTCCTCGGCCTCATGTTCCATCTCCATAGCCTCAGAGACGACGAGCGTCGCGATCCGTCGAAATACGAGGATGATTCCGACGCCGTCGTCTCTGTTCCGGAGTTCGTTAATTGACTAGCAATTTGTGTTCGCACACAAATGCACTTTCCTACAAGTGTATAGGATCGTGTAGTGGTAAGCTGACCAAGTTATAAATATCGAATTCACGGGAAGCAATGAGACAAGTCTAATCATAAGAATTGTGTGTGAGTTTTGAAATCAAATAAACAAGAATGAAAATGCAAGTTTGAATTTCTATCTAATTACTAACTAAAGCAGATAATTGAAATGAATCGAGAATATGAAAATAACAACCTAACCTAAACATGCAGAAATAATGAGATGCTACGGGTGAATTCTGTTATGTACCAATTACAATCAATTGCCTAAAATTCTTTTATAAAGGTTATCTAATAAGCAAGCCAGACGTTAATGTCCTGTTGAAATAGAACTCTCATTTATATCTCAACACCCTAATAGTCTTGTTCTCAGTTTCTAAGCATCTCTCAATGTCATAAGAACATTAACACAATCCTGGAATCCATTACTATCAAATAAATAATCTTACCCTTCCCACTCAACTTTCGTTTTGTCGTGATTAGAACTCAAATATTAATCAATAGAAATTAAAACCCTAAGTATCTCGGTGACCTACTAAAAGGACTCATCTCATCAGAGAACCTACAAAAGAAATTAAAAATAATGACTATAATGGTTAATGAGTTAACATGACTAACTGAGATAAACAGAATCATACCAATTAACAAAAATAACTCATGACTAATGAGTTAACAGGACTAACTGAGATAAACAGAATCATACCAATTAACAAAAATAAATCAAACATAACGATGATCATAGCAGGAACAATTGAAATAATACGCATAAATCCTAATTAAAATTTGGAACTAAAATCAAACCGAATATAAGTAATCTAAGAAATCTCTAAACAAGAGTTGAAAATAAGCAATCAAACAAACTATTTTCTCTCCCAACAATTAATCTAAAGCGTATGAAAATCCGTAATTCACTACCCTACTCCTGCTGCCCGAAGGTCTAATTGCGTCGTAATGCCCTACCTCTCCATCTTTATTCTTTCCAAATGGGCTTGAGATTCAATAAGGAATATAACCATGCGCCTGCTGCTTTTTTTTTTTAGGGTTGCCTATATACCCCTCCAATATTATAAGATACACCTATTTTGCTAATTTTTTTATAAAAAAGATTATTTTAATAATACTCCTTTCAACCCATCAACTCCACCTTCTTCTCTTCTCCCGTTTTTAACCGCGCAACAATTTTCCCAAGCTTTGCGGATCAATCTCTAAGTCCCTACAACAATTTTACAGTTTCTATATCCATGTTTTTTTTTTTTTCATTTTGTAACGTCGAATAATGAATTGATGAAAATTGACGGCAAGTTAAGAAAAATATGTATTTAACAATTATATTTTTATGGATATATTAAAATTATTATATATTTAATTCAATTTTTTTATAAAAATAATTAAATAGATATTTAATAATGTATATAAGCGTATTTCATAAAATTGGAGGGGTATATAGTCGAGTCCTTTTTTTTTATTTGTTAGAAAATTGGGCCCAATTAAACTCTCAATTACCAGTTTCAAGGAGGAGGCTTCTTCTCGACGGGAAGGAGGCGGATTTGACTCGGTTTCCGGTGGACGATTTCAGAGGACGAAGGAGATGCGAACGGATTCGATTGCAATGGCAGTGTTGTAATTGGTTTTGAAAATTGAGTTGTAATGCTCTAATTGGACCAATTTATTGGAGGGCAAAATGGTAATTTCCATATGACTATGTATAGTCGATGCGCTCTACTCGCGGAGTAGATCGTCACGGTATTTTTCGTTCTCAAAACCGAATTACGGTGAGTGAGAAATTAATTCCTAAAGTATGGATATTAATACAAGTTGATGTGGGTCCATGTGGGAGTAAGTTAAAAGATGGAATCTCTTAACTATCCCACATTGGAAAAACTATGAAGGATTTCATAGTATATATATAGGAGTTTCATGATGGTATTCAAAATAGGCTAAGGGAGTCTCTCCCATTAGCCACGCGCGCACACGCGCGCGCGAGCGCCGCCGCCACCGTCCGTCCGACCGGCCGGCCGCGCCGAGCCGAGTCCGTGGACTTGGATCTTGGCAATTGGTCTTTGGGCCTTTGGCCCCACTCTCTATATCTTTTTAGAGACCCAAAGATGTGAAATGGGTCGACCCAATTGGTGACCCGGAATACCTCTGCGGATCGTCTACGTCAGCGATCCAAAGAAGCTCAATCCGAACGAAGTTAATCTGAATCGTTGGATGATCCACGTCATCAATCCGGATCAGTAAGTGAATCTGAATCAATATTTAAATTCCGGATAAGTTTAATACTGTGTCATTGCCACGTCATTGATCCAAGCGATCTATGATATGGACCGTCGGATCGTCCTCTAAAATCATACGGGCCGTCGGATTGTCTTCTGGAAGGTTCCAGAGCAGTCCATAATTATTTGAATTGGTTCCGTATGATGTGCAGCCAGAACTGCCCACTAAGATCGTGGAAATATCTCCACGTATCTGCAGATTAATCCCATCTGAGATCTTTTTTTGCATCTATAAATAGGAGGTCCTGCATACATAAATTTTTTACGAAAATTAAAATCTCGAGTCCTCTCTCTCTCCTCTGTTTTTCAGCATATAGAGTGTTCAGTTCATACTCTTCGTGAGTTCGCCTTTCCTCTGTGTTAGCGGTGCTGCTATAACAGAGACGTAAACCGTTTTACCTTTGGGGACGAATACGTATCATCCTGTGAGCACTAGCCAGGACGTATTTCGTCTTGCGGGCAAAGGTCTTACCTTGACTCGGTTTATTGTTCTGTTCATTGTTTTCCAGTGTTCTCTTATATTCATAGATATCCTGTCCTGGGTTTTATATACTACCGTACAAACCAACAATCGCAAGACGAAATATCATCTCACTAAATATCTACTACCATGACTGATACTGGAAAATCCGTGGTTCCTCAGGATACTCCAAATCCTAATGGAGATAATCCTGTTGACACTACTGCTGCTGCGAAAACTCCAACCACACACACTGGTGGTTCATCCTCCATTTATGTTGGTTCTGTTCCTGTTGTCCCTGCGGGGTCATCAGTGAGTCTCTCCACTGGACCGGTGCCTGTAAGGCCCGTTATGGTACATGGAGAGAAACCCGAAAATTTTTTGGGTACTGACTTTAAGAGGTGGCAGAAGAAGATGCACTTCTATCTCACCACACTGTCAGTGGCAAAGTTCCTGGTTGAGGAATGTCCAGTAGTTTCAAAGGATGAAACTGACTTCAATCTGAGAGTCGCCTATAACACTTGGACTGATGGTGACTACTTGTGCCGTAACTACATCCTTGGAGGATTAGTTAACGATCTGTACGAGGTATTCTGTGAAATACCGATTGCCAGACAGTTGTGGACTGCTCTGGAGACTAAGTACAAAACTGAGGACGCTGGAACTAAGAAGTTCGTGGTAGCGTCTCTCTACGACTTCAAGATGGAGGACAATAAGTCCATCGTTGAGCAAGTCCAAAAACTGCAGATTGTTTTCCACAACATTGCTGCAGAAGGTATGGTTCTACCAGAATCGTTTTTGGTAGCTACTGTTATTGAAAAACTGCCCTCCTCGTGGAAGGAGTTCAAGTCCTATCTCAAACACAAGAGAAAGGAAATGACTGTTGAAGAATTGGTTGTTCGTCTCAGAATCGAAGAGGACAATCGGAAGAGGGATGGAAAGTTCACCCCTGTTGAGGCCAAAGCAAATTTGATGGAAAATGGAGGTCCATCAAAGAAGAGAAATATGCCCAATGACAAGAAAAAGGTGAAGAATGCAGCCCCTAATGCCAAGAAGCAGTTTACTGGGAACTGCTACAACTGTGGAAAGCCCAATCATAGGGCTAATGAATGTCGTGCTCCCAAGAAAGAAGACAAAGGGAAAGGAAATCCTAATGAACCTAACTGGGGTCACTGACATGGACCTGTCATGCATGGTATCTGAAGCCAATATGACAGGCAATCCAAAATCATGGTATGTGGACACTGGAGCCACCTGCCACGTGTGTTCTGAACAAGAAGCATTCTCCACTTATTCTGCTGCAGAAGGGAGAAAACTGTTCATGGGAAACCAAGCCTCGTCTGAAGTGGCTGGTACAGGTGAAGTTATTCTGAAGCTCACCTCAGGAAAAGAACTCAAGCTGAAGGATGTGCTACATGTCCCAGACATCCGAAGAAATTTGATTTCAGGCTCGCTACTAGTTAGTCATCAATTCAAAATTGTATTCGAGTCTGACAAAGTCATACTTAGTAAGTTTGGACAGTTCCTTGGTCGAGGATATCTCGTTAAAGGGCTGTTCAAAATGTCAGCTATGGTTGTAAGCCGTAAAGGCACAATTTCAATGAATGAAAACGCATCTACTTCTGTTTATATTGCTGAGTGTTCCTCTTTATGGCATTGTAGATTAGGACATGTTAATTTAAATTCCATAAAGCGTTTAGTAAATTTAGATTTACTTAACTTTATAAATGTTGATACATCCAAAAGATGCGAAATTTGTGTCGAGGCTAAAATGGCAAAATTTCCATTTAAATCTGTTGAAAGGAACACATCTCCTCTAGATTTAATTCACACGGATGTATGTGACTTAAAATTTGTGCAAACTAGAGGCGGAAAAAGGTATTTTATTACCTTTATTGACGATTGTACAAGATTCTCATATGTATACTTACTGCGAAGCAAAGATGAAGCGATAGAAGCTTTCAAACTATATAAAAACGAAGTAGAGAATCAATTGAGCACAAAAATCAAAGCAATTCGCAGTGATAGAGGTGGAGAGTATGTTGCTCCATTTGAACAGTTGTGTGCTGAAACAGGCATTATACATCAAACAACAACACCATACTCACCTCAATCAAATGGTGTTGCGGAAAGAAAAAACCGAACACTAAAGGAAATGATGAATGCTATGTTGATTAGCTCGGGTTTACCACAAAATTTGTGGGGGGAAGCCATTCTGTCGGCCAACCACATTCTGAATAAAATTCCACATAAAACTAAGGATCATACACCTTATGAGATGTGGAAAAAGCGGAAACCATCGTACAAATACCTCAAAGTGTGGGGGTGTTTGGCGAAGGTTGAAGTGCCAGGTCCTAAACAAGTTAAGATTGGCCCCAAGACGGTCGATTGTATCTTTATAGGATATGCACTTAACAGATTGTTGGTTTGTACGGTAGTATATAAAACCCAGGACAGGATATCTATGAATATAAGAGAACACTGGAAAACAATGGACAGAACAATAAACCGAGTCAAGGTAAGACCTTTGCCCGCAAGACGAAATATGTCCTGGCTAGTGCTCACAGGATGATACGTATTCGTCCCCAAAGGTAAAACAGTTTACGTCTTTGTGATAGCAGCACCGCTAAACACAGAGGAAAGGCGAACTCACGAAGAGTATGAACTGAACACTCTATATGCTGAAAAACAGAGGAGAGAGAGACGACTCGAGATTTTAATTTTCGTAAAAAATTTATGTATGCAGGACCTCCTATTTATAGATGCGAAAAAAGATCTCAGATGGGATTAATCTGCAGATACGTGGAGATATTTCAATATCTTAGTGGGCAGTTCTGGCTGCACATCATACGGAACCAATTCAAATAATTTTGGACTGCTCTGGAACCTTCCAGAAGACAATCCGACGGCCCGTATGATTTTAGAGGACGATCCGACGGTCCATATCATAGATCGCTTGGATCAATGACGTGGCAATGACACAGTATTAAACTTATCTGGAATTTAAATATTGATTCAGATTCACTTACTGATCCGGATTGATGACGTGGATCATCCAATGATTCAGATTAACTTCGTTCGGATTGAGCTTCTTCGGATCCCTGACGTAGACGATCCGCAGAGGTATTCCGGGTCACCAATTGGGTCGACCCATTTCACATCTTTGAGTCTCTAAAAAGATATAGAGAGTGGGCCAAAGGCCTAAAGACCACCCAAAGACCAATTGCCAAGATCCAAGTCCACGGCCACGGACTCGACGCGGCCGTCCGGACGGACGGCGGCGGCGGCGCGTGGCTAATGGGAGAGACTCCCTTAGTCTATTTTGAATACCATCATGAAACTCC
>JAPKLY010000250.1:528615-541249 GCA_026898435.1 Prunella vulgaris | reverse complement strand
TAGACTTGTTGAGCCTTTTGACTTGAACTATATTTTTGCAAATAAACAAAATCCTAACTTGCAAGAGGAAGGGATCGTGTAGTACGTGCAAGTATAGCTAGAGACCAAGTATTATCGAAACACAGGAGGTAAATATAAGAGCTTTTAATTGTTTCGATTAATATAAAAAATAAATTAATCTAATAAAATAAAATGCAATGGGGGGAGGGGGTTTCTAAATCTAATACCAACTCATGCAACAGAGGATAAAATAAAATAAATAAGCTAACTTTCGAGACGAAAGTGCAAAGGAAATGTACTCCAATTATGATCTTCTAGAAATTCCCCCTATTAGTTTGGACCAATGTATAACATAAGTTCGTTCAAATTGAAATATCAAAAGCCACCACGTATTAAAGCTTAAAACTCATAGACAAGGGATTAAACTATGTTGTCCATCATCGATGAGTCAAGATAAGTGCATCTAGAGCTCTCATTCAAGTCTTCAAGACAAATTAATCTCCTATGATATTGAATATTTTAATTATTTCTCGTAAAGGTACTTAAATCGGTTCTCACGGACAATTACTGCGGTGTTTCATGTCATCGTCCTTAGTTAATTGACACAACTGGTCCAAGCATTAACCCAATCCACAAGATATGAAATTTAGAAATCATATAACTTAATCAACCTAACTCATGCACCTAATGGTCTTAAGCATGCATGAATTTGAATTAATAAAACCAAAATTCCTAAACACTTATCTCACATGCAATTCACAACATGAAATGAAATTCAATTGAACTTGATTAATCTAATTCTAATAGGGGTTCATTCTAAATTAGCATAATCAGAGTGCGAAGGAACTAAGACATAACCTTTAACAAACAAGAAACATTATCATATAAAATTATCCAGAAGGAATCCATAAGACAATAACCGTATTGCAAGAAATCCAGAAATTGAAATATATCACCAATATATTGTTTGAAGATAACACAAAAATCCAAGAGCTGCAATCCAATCCGAAACAATCTTCAATCCTCTCAGCTAGAAAATGAAACCAATAACTAAAAGAAAACCCTAATTCACTTCCTACTCTAAGGTAAAAGGAAAACTTGACCCCCTATTCTCAATCTACCACTCTCTGTATCTATCTTTCTTGTATCTCTGTCTCACGTTTTTAAGCTCTTGCAACAACTCTTCCATTCAATGTTTGTAATGTCCAAAAGTTAACACACTCTTAATGGTTTCTCTTTTCAATTTGCAACCCCATTTTGGTGCTTGCAAGTAAGTGGAAACTTGCTTGGAGTATGCCCACATGTGTGCCGAAGCTCGTCTGAAGAAAATGCGTTCAACGGACTAATTTTTAGATTTTTCGCGACGTCGCACGGTCTCTTCACAAACTGGCATGGTCGTGCGAATTATGGCTTGTCCGTGCGAATTATTTCGGCATAGTCCGCATAGTCTCTTCACAAACTGGCATGGTCGTGCGAATTTTTGTTTGCCCATGAGAATTACTTTGGCATGGTCCGCACGAGCTGCTCAAAAAGATGGCACGAGCTGTGGACAAAAACGACATGAGCTGGGGCCTTTTGGCACGGGCTCTTCTATTTTTGCACATTTTTCATGATTTTCTTCATTTTCAACTTCTAGTCTTCCTTTTCTCAATCCATTTAGCTCATTTTGAAGTACTTTCAAGCTTGAACTTTGATCATGAAAGTTTTCATGGATCAATCTTGCTCGTTTTTTCTCAATTTGTCACCTAAAACCTACAAAATTAATATTTCTTCCACAAACAAGCTAAGTTGACAAAAGAGGGCTATTTCACTTAATAAGACAATTTCAATCATACAAAAACGAGCTTTAATCATAAGAAAATCGTGCAAATTTTGCACTAAACACTTTTCCTCAAAACCTATTTTAAGGGACCAACTATATATATGTTTTGCATATTTGTGAATCTTTTCACTAGAAATTGATTTATCTCAAAGTGTTGTTAGTTCCAACTTTAATGTTTAGGTTTGCTTTTTATATGATTGGCCCATATATATACGTATTAATTGAGAATTATTTCACAAGAAATTAATTTAAGTGAAAGCAAATTAAAACTATCTATTGATATAAAATATTATTAGTTTTATATTACTGTTTAACTATAACTTGCTCTTTTTAAAGGATAAATGAACTTCTACTAATAGCGAGCTTAATATGATATGTGTGTTAGATGTATTTAGATAAAGTGGATTTCAATTTGTAATCTCTTGCATAGTTCTTATATTATTCTAGTCATATTTTATTGTATTATATATTATATTGTCAATTATTTTATGTCAGACACTGTTTATATAGTCTATTATCTATATATTTGCTTTAATCATGCCAATTTTTTGCGATTTTAATGAAACATATATGAATAATAACATGTTATAATAATTTCTAAAATTTCATGTTAAATTTAAATTTTTTTAATAAAGTTTCCGTTATTTTTCTATTTTTATTATCGATATGCGATATCGATATATCCATCGATGTTTCAGTAAATTTAAGATTGTGATATTACTTGCGATAGCGATATTTTCATTCTTGCACGTGGCATTGAGGCTACTACGTGGCGAATCCAATTAACGGATTCTTGAATTCGCCTCGCGAATCCTACTTGTTAATAATTAAATATATTTTTTTCAATTAATTTTTATTATTTTATATAATTTAAATTGATCATATAACATTTACTTTAGATAAAATTCACTTTATTATACATGTAATGGGTTAATTAAGCTTGAATTAATATTTTATTATTTAATTATATTAAATCATTCGATATACTTAAGCTTTGGTTAGAAAAAATTATGAATTTTGTCAATTTGATTTACATATTTTTGAAAAATATATAAATTTTTTACTTATTATATATAATAAAATAAAAATTAGTATAAGTTTCTTTAACGAATCACATTCAAATTTAAAAAAAAAAAATAGAAGTCACAAGTCAGGATTAAAAGAAGAATTTTTCAAAGCCTGACAATACAAAAGAGTTTGAGTGCAAGAGTCTATTAACAAAATAGGAGTCACAAGTCAAGATTAAAAGAAGAATTACTAAGTGGGCGCTATGAGAATTTTTTAATGGTAATGAGAATTGAGATATAATTATAGTAATTATAGTTGGTAATTAATGAGAATAAATGAGGTACACAATATTATTTTCCCTCCTAAATAAGATAATCAATACCCTCATTTTATTACGCCTTTTTCATCTTATAATCATTCCCCTCAATCAATCCCCCGTACAACAACCAACATTTTTCTTTTTTGTCCACTTTTTCCAAAATTGGATCACAACACTAATGATGTAACCACCATGAATACAAATACTCATTCAATATATCTAAGGGTAAATAAGGAAAATGAAATTTTATTCCCATTACCACTGAAGAATTTGAAACAATCGACCCTAAGTAATACATTTTCGACAACAAACCAATTTCATATATATTCTTCCTTTTAACTCCTCCTTGATCTTTTCCTCATTGAATTGCATACCTTCAAAAGTATTTTTGTATCTTGTTTTCTGTAGTACTAATACTATGTATACAACAACCATAAAATAAAATAAAAGTAGTAGTTGGATAATATTACGGGCCACATGTACAACTTACCCGCTATTAATATCGAAGCATTACATATGAACATTAGTACAACTTATCTTGAAACAGAGCAGAAAAAAATGTCCGATCAGAAAAAAGCCACCGTCGTATTCATCCCGTTCCCTATGAGGAGCCACTTCGCGGCGGCGGTGAAGGCGGCGGAGCTCCTCGCCGGCCGAGACGACCGCCTCTCCGTCACAGTTCTCATCCCGAACCTTTGGATGACAGTCGCCACCGTCAGTTCCTACATCAAGAATTATCCCACGATTAATTTTCTGCAAATTCCGATGAGGATGCTGGAGTATGCACCGGAGATTAGATCGCCGGAGGGTTGGACTCTCCGATATTATGAAGCCAATAAAGGTCTTGTCAGAGACTTCATCGTCGAATTAATGGAATCGATTGACCTCGCCGGAATCGTCGTCGACTTATTCTGCGCCACCATGATTGACGTGGCCAAGGAGGTCGGAGCTCCCGGCTACGTCTTCTTCACTTCTGGTGCGGCGTACCTCGGCCTCATGTTCCGTCTCCAGAGCCTCAGAGACGACGAGCGTCGCAATCCGTCGGAGTACGAGGTGAATTCCGACGCCGTCATCTCTGTTCCGGAGTTCGTTCATCAAGTTCCGACGAGGGTTTGGCCCTCGCCGGTATTCGACAACGAAAATGGCTTCCTCGATATCGCGAGGAAGTTCAGAGAGGCCAGAGGCATTGTTGTGAACACCTTTCTTGAATTCGAGCCTCATGCGATTAGGTCCCTCACCGGTGATGAGAAAACCCCACCGGTTTATCCGGTGGGTCCCATCATTCAAGATGAGGAAGAAGAAAGCGATGAGAGAGAAGAACGACGCCACGAAATCATCGGGTGGCTAGACCAGCAACCCAATGATTCGGTCGTGTTCCTCTGTTTCGGCACCATGGGGAGTTTTCGGGAGGATCAAGTGAGGCAAATCGCGGCGGCGCTAGAAAACAGTGGACATCGGTTTTTGTGGTCGTTGAGAAAGCCGCCCCCGAAAGGGGAGCTCGCATTCCCGACAGAATTAAAAAATTTTGATGAATTCCTGCCGGAAGGATACCTCAACCGCACGGCAGGGGTGGGGAAGGTGATCGGGTGGGCCCCGCAGATGGCGGTGTTGTCCCACCCAGCCGTGGGTGGATTCGTCTCGCACTGTGGATGGAACTCGATTCTGGAGAGTGTTTGGTGTGGCGTCCCGATTGCGACTTGGCCTTTGGCTGCAGAGCAACAATTGAACGCATTTGAACTAGTTAAGGAGTTAGAAATAGCCGTTGAGATTAAGATGGATTTTAGAGGAAGTAGTGATGTGATTGTTAAAGCTGAGAAAATCGAGGAGGCAATTAGGGTTCTTATGGATCAAGAGAACAAAATTCGAGTAAAGGTGAAGGAGTTGAAGGAGCACAGCCGAAAGGTTGTAATGGAAGGAGGATCGTCCTTTAACTTCTTTGTTAATTTAATCGATGATATGATAGGTGATTCTTCTTGATTGTCATAATATTTTCACTAATCTTGCATTAAGATTTATGCAATTCAGAGTACTTAAGTCTTAAATTATTTTGATCAATGATATTAAGGTTCAAAGTGGATCAAGAATGTTCAATTCATTCTCTTTTTTACTTTCCTAGTCGTTGAGCTTCGTTTAAGAATTAAACTTGATACACAAATCATAGTAAATGTTTTTACAAGCATCATTAGTAGTATTGATGAACTATTGGTCAACATCCACGTATTTAAAATTAGAGTAAGTCTCTTGTACATCAGTTACACCGTGCAACTCAAGTGTATTTTTAAACAGTTACACTATTTATTACTGAAAAGTTGCACAAATTATTACTGAAAAGTTAAACTATTAATTAAAGATACATTTTTCAGTAATAACATGTGTAACTTTCCAATAGTATTTTGTGTAATTTTTAAAAAATGAACTTAAGTTGCACGGTGTAATTGGTGCATACAATACTAAACCTTAAAATTATGACTAGTGCATGCACTTAGTTAATAAAATATTATTTAAAATTCTATATGATATGGTATAAATAAATATGTAATATGAAGTTCAAACCAAGTCAAAAATTACAAGAAAAATTTGAGTGACTTCCTCTTCCCTAGCATACAATATAATTTTAGGTTTATCACCTTTAAACATATATGTTTCAAAATAAGTGAACTCTACTTCACGTCATGACGTCCACTCAAAACATACTATATCTCACTTTAATCCACACGAAACATATATATGCATGGTTCATTTAAGTCCAAATTAAGTGTCTCTCTACACCACGTGGATATTGTCTGGTACTGCTTGGTACTAATGAAAAGATCTGGTGAGTATTTTCCTTCTCACAGTAAAATCTTTAATTTTAAGTGTTATTTATCGGGAAAAATAATTTTAGACAAAAATTTGTACGATGAGTTTATCAATTAATACTGTTAGAAAATTAAGTATATTTTTATAACAATGAAATAATTACACATAACAGTGATACAAGTTCATATAAACTCAAGAGTAGAGCTTGAGGAGTAGTGGTGGGGTCCGGGATGAGGCGGGTGAATGAGAATGGTGGTGGTGAGAAAATAGGTCATGACATCCCAACTTATTTTTTTGCAATTTTTAAGGTGTAAGAAGATTATTTTAAAATCTTATAATATATTAGATATCTTATTTTACCAAACACTTTAAGAGAATATATAAACTATTAAGCAATTTATAATTTTTTTAAAGAAACTTATAAGCTCCGTTAACCCCTAAGTCTCATTAAATTTATAATTGAGCAAGTCTCATGTGCACCTGGTGCACGGTGCACTTATTCAACAGTTGAAACAGTTTATAGTGAAAAATGAATATTAATTACACTGAAAAGTTGCAGGTTGATACACTGAAAGGTTTACTAAAAGGCGATAATAGTGTAAATTTTTCAGTATATTAATCCACAACGTTTCAATATATCAATCCACAACTTTTCAGTATAAACAATTTTAATTGTTAAGTGATCAGTGCACTGTACACCAGTTACATACGAGATCTTCCCTTTATAATTTAGAAAAGACCCTAACGTATTATCTTCCAATTGCACAGGCCTATGCCTTGCTATGTTTTAAAAAGCGGGTTGGACCGGCCGGTCGGACCGGTCGGACCACTACTCTGACGACATACCGAACGGTTCAAAAGCGTTTGACCTCTCTTCTTCTAAAGCGCCCAGAAAGCGGCAAAAGCAGGTCAGACCGGTAACTGGTTGGACCGGTCAACTCGGCGCTTTTGCTTTTTTTTTTTTTGCAATTTATAATTTTCACTGAAACTCAATTTTTCAGCTTTGTTTTTTTTATTTTATATTATCTCAATCACCTTTTTCCCCAAAATTCGTAATATTATTTTCACATCTTTCTACTAAATCATCTACGAAATTTTGATTTGAGATCATGAGATCAAATTTTAGGTGTTAATTTTGATATTCATTTACATTAGATATTTTTATGTTGTTAATTGTAGACATTTGATGAACATATATATTTGATATTTTTAAGACATTTGGTGAACTTAATTTTACATTTGACATTTTTATGATATATGGTCTAATTTTAGTAAAATATTGACATTTAATTTAGAGTTAAAATGTATATTTATTTAATTTTTATAGTAATTTGTACATAAAATTTAAAATATTTAGAGAAAAACTATTTATAATATCTTTAATTTTTGTGTATAATTACATATTATTTAATTATGATGTCATACCGGTTCAATCGCTTTACTAACGGTTAGACCCGATCTGATCGGTCCGACCGCAAATATTAAGATTGTTCGGTTCAACTTCCGCTTTTAAAACATAGGCTACGATCCATAATTCAAAAGCAGTTCAATATGCATCACAAACTCTTTCTTCCTTGGATTTTCTCTCTAGATATTTTCTCGCTTTTTATCAAAATCTAGTATGTTCATACAAGTGATCGATAAATAATGGACGGTGTAAATTTCACTTTCAAATTCTTCAAATATACTCCCTCCCTTCTAAATATATTGCACAATTTTTTTTTTATCTATTTTTAAATATTTTGCACATTTTACAGATAAAAATTTCTGATTAACTTTTTTTCATGATATTAATACTATATAAATTATTTTCTTTTTAAGGTCGAAAAAAAGAGTTGGGACGTCCCAAAATAAAATAAAAAAGTGAAGAAAAGAATTGGTACGAGGGAGTATTATAAATAAATTTCACATAATGTCTGCTCATAAATATAACAAATGCACTTATACTGAATTCTTATTGTAGTAATTAGCATATTGCAAAGGGTCAAACATTTTTAATTTCATTTTAAAATTTAAATTTAATCTACCAATCACAATTACTACGAAATAAGATAAAGCCCTATTGAACATGACATTACATGGCATTGACATTGACATAAAGGCACTTCAAAAGAATGGTTTACTTTGAAGTCAAAGTCGAACCTACAAAGTTTGTCCATACAACTTGACTACCCAGACGATATTGATAACATATACTCCTTAAATTTCTTTATAAATTGCTCCTAATTTTTTGACATTAATATTTAAAAAATATAAAAATATTGATATATTACATATGATGTGATGAAAAAAAAAAAGAATAGTGTAAAAATATTAAAAAAAAAAAAAAAGAAGTAAATAATAATTTCTTATAAAGGTAAAAAAGTAAATGACCAACATATAGTAGGACGAACGAAAAATGACAAAAGGAACAACTTATAGTGGGACAGGGGGAATATATACCACCAGCACTAACGTACCCCACCCGTCACATTATATATTGTTCATTACTTTTTGTCATATGAATCAAGGTAAAAATAAAAAAATTATAAACGATGTGATGGAATAAATAAAAAAATTATGGGAATAGTATAAAAGGTAATGAAAATAATTATAAGAAAGTGAATAATAGTTTCTGAAAAAAGAAAAAAGAAAAAGAAAAAAAAATAGTAGAACGAACGAAAATGACAAAATGGGAAACATATAATAGGACGGAGGGAGTACTATATTATTTTAAGAACATAATTTCTCTCTATTCTCCTTTTAACACTTGCTGCACGAAACTAATTATACCCCTATGAGCCTCTAGGATTCATACGCCAATCCCCCATAAGCAATTTCTCTTAACAATATTGTCTTTTCAGATATCCAAGACCAAGATCTCTCAATTATTTCCTCTATCTAATTACATTTAGATGCACCACTAAATACCACATCATTCTTCAATCTCCATATCACTGCACAAATCCACAAACTTGCCATTATTTTTTTTTCCTTTTTTCCCATCTAAGAACTCCACTACATGAAATAAGATGATATGCCAGATTTCTTGGCATCACCACTTGCAATTTGAGCCATTTCCAAATGGAATCCCATATAATCTCACTAATTACTTACAATAAAAAAAAAGTAAAGTAGTCTCACTCTCATCTTTATACAATGGACGCCGCTCCTCGTCACCACAAAAAGACATACCACGCCTAAATAAGTTTTCCTTTACTGTCGGGGAATTTTTTTTAAGGCCAACAGGTTAGGGGGGTTAGCAAAAGGAGGCCCGTAAGTTTGCGGACTAGCAATTTAAGGACCGCAGTTTCTTATCTTGGCAAATTAAGGACCACAACTTTTTAACTTGGCAATTTAAGGACCGCAACTTTTTAACTTGACAAATTAAGGACAAAATTGAGCCCGTATGAGCTCCAGTTGCGCTGAAATTGCATGAGATTGACACTTAATTTCCACGTCCCATGTGTAGAATTAAGCCCGAAATCATCCATCACCTGCCAATCTCGTGCAATTTCAGTCTAACTGGAGCTCATACGGGCCAATTTTGTCCTTAATTTGCAAAATTAAAAAGCTGCGGTCCTTAAATTGCCAAATTAAAAAGCTGTGGTCCTTAATTTGCCAAGATAAAAAACTGCGGTCCTTAAATTTCCAGCCCTCAAACTTACGGTCCTCCTTTTGCTAACCCCCCTAACCTGTGGGCCTTAAAAATAATTTTTCCCCTTTGCTGTCATATACACAAGTTTCATAAATTATTTCTCTATATATAATTAGAACTTTTAATTAATTTTTATTAAAATAAATTCTTAAATCCATATTTTAGAATTAATATATGCACTTATGATGTGTTTTGTTTAATGGATAAACTAATCTATCCCGCCATAAACATGCATGTATCGATGGGATAGATTAGTTTATTCATAAAACAAAACATATATACCCTTAAAGTATTTATTGACATAATTCTTTTTCTTTCTTAAAATTAAAATAAATACATTTAAACTAATCTAAAGATTAAATTATATTTTTTGCATGTATACCACCAACTAATGGAATCTATTAACCTCGCCGGAATTGTCGTCGACTTATTCTGCGCCACCAGGATTGACCTGGCCAAGGAGGTCGGAGCTCCCGACTATGTGTTCTTCACTTCCAGTGCGGCGTTCCTCGGCCTCATGTTCCATCTCCAGAGCCGCAGAGACGACGATCGTCGTGATCCATCGGAGTACGAGGAGGATTTCGATGCCGTCCTCTCTGTTCCGGTGAGGTTTTGGCCCTGGCAGGTATTTGACAACGAAAATGGCTTCCTCGATATCGCGAGAAAGTTCAGAGAGGCTTAGAGGCATTGTTGTGAACACCTTTATTGAATTCGAGCCTCATGCGATTAGGTCCCTCTCGTTGCCAAAACCCCACCGGTTTATCACGTGGGGCCCTTCATTCAAGATGAGGGAGAAGTAAATGATGAGAGAGAAGAACGGTGCGGTAAAATCATCGGGTGGCTCGACCAGCAACCCGATGATTCTGCCGTGTTCCACTGTTTCGGCACCATCGGGAGTTTCCGGGAGAATCAAGTGAGGCAAATTGCGGCGGCGCTGGAAAACAATGGAAGTCTATTTTTTTGGTCGTTGAGAAAGCCGCCCCGAAAGGGGCGCGCACTACACACAGAATTCAAAAATTTTGATGAATTCCTGCCGGGAGGATTTCTCAACCGCACGGCCCGGGTAGGGAAGGTGATCGGGTGCGCCCTACAGATAGCGGTGTTGTCCCACCCCGCTGTGGGTGGATTCGTCTCGCACTGTGGATGGAACTCGATTCTGGAGAGCGTTTGGTGTGGCGTCCCGATTGCGGTCTGGCCCCTGGCTTCGGAGCAACAATTGAACGCATTCGAGCTACTTAAGGAGTTAGAAATAGCCGTTGAGATTAAGATGGATTTTAGAGAAAGTAGTGATGTGATTGTTTTAGCGAAGAAAATCGAGAAAGCAATTAGGGTTCTTATGGATCAAGAGAACAAAATTCGAGTAAAGGTGAAGGAGTTGAAGGTGTTGAGAAATATTTTGAGATGTATTATTTACATTTAGATGACATCTAAATACATGTACAATAGATGATTCTAGTTACAAAGATTTCAATGTGGGATGCAATGCAAACTAACTTACATATACTCCTAATACACCCCCTCAAGATGGAGAGCGTTCTGTGACACCAATCTTGTTCATAAGAAGAGATAATCAAGCACGAGAAAGGGGTTTCGTGAGCGCATCGGCAAGTTGGTCAGCTGAGGAAACATGAGCAACCCTGATTTGAGACGTCTTGACAAGGTCTCGAACGAAATGATAATCAATAGCAATATGTTTCATCCGAGAATGAAAGATGGGATTCGAGCACAGATATGTAGCTCCAATATTATCACTATAAATGACAGGCATAGATGGAAGATGCACATGGAGCTCAACAAGGATAGAACGAAACCATTGAACCTCGGCAGCAGCAGCTGCAATTGATCTATATTCAGCTTCAGTTGAAGAGCGAGCAACAGCACATTGCTTGCGCGAGCTCCAAGAGATGGGATTTGACCCAAGAAATACAATATATGCACTAGTAGAAGTGCGGTCATCACAATTACCCGCCTAATCAGCATCAGTGAAGCAATGAAGTGATAAAGGAGAGTCTCGTCAGAGAGTGATGCCAAGATGTCTTGTGCCATTGAGGTAACGAAGGAGTCGTTTAACCGCACCCCAATGTATCTCGGTAGGAGCATGCATGAACTGAGAAAGCTTGTTTACAACAAATGTAATATCCGGTCGGGTGAATAATAAATACTGAAGGCTTCCAAGGACTTGACGATATGAGGTAGCATCAATGGGCGATGAGCCATCATGTAAAGAGAGAGCGACACCTGGAGCAATTGGTGTTTGAACAGGCTTAGCATCAAGCATGTTATGCTTAGCCAAGAGATCGGTGATATACTTTAGCTGAGTAAGTGAGCATGTGTCGGAGGAACGGAGGACCTCAACACCAAGAAAATAAGAGAGATCACCAAGATCCTTGACCGAAAATTTTGTGGCAAGAGAGGTGACCACACGATTAAGAAAATTGACATCGTTGCCCGTAAGAATAAGGTCATCCACATAGACTAGAAAATAAGCCAATATACCCTCTTGATGGTAGACAAACAACGATTAATCAGATTTGGTACAAGTAAAGCCTAAAGAAATCAAGAATTGATACAGAGAGGCATACCAAGTGCGAGGAGCCTGTTTTAATCCATAAATTGATTTCTGAAGTTTGCAGACATGAGTAGGAAAGTTGGCGTCTGAGAAACTAGGAGGTTGAGACATGTATACCTCATCTTGTAGTTCACCATGGAGAAAAGCGTTATTCACATCAAATTGACGAAGGGGCCAATTCTGAGAAACTGCAAGACTGAGAACCAGGCGAATGGTGGCTGTCTTGACAACTGGGCTGAAAGTCTAAAAAAAATCCACCCCTGGCCTTTGATGAAACCCTTTAGCTACAAGACGCGCTTTGAATTTATCAACTGTACCGTCTGGCTTTTTTTTGATACGAAATATCCACTTGCAGCCAACCACATTTTGAGATGGCTCAGAAGGAACCAAGTCCCATGTACCATTCTTGAGTAGAGCAGAGAATTCAGTAGACATAGCATCCCTCCAACGACTATCATTGAAGGCCTGCTTAACAGTGGT
>JAPKLY010000250.1:487349-528515 GCA_026898435.1 Prunella vulgaris | reverse complement strand
AAGATATTGTTGCGGGCACGAGTCATCATCGTGTGAGTAGGAATTGGCGGTGGTGAAGGGATGACAGGAGGAGACGTAGTATTCGATGACGATGCAGATGTAACATGCTCTACAAGAGGTGGAGTGGGAATGGTGTGTTGTATATGAGAATCAAATGGTGGTAGCGAAGGAGGTGTTGAGGATATGACAGAGAAGGGAAACTTACTCTCAACAAACTCAACATGACGAGAAGTGTAAAGTTTGTTAGAGGATAAATCAAGACAAAGATAAGCACTTTGAGTTAGAGAGTACCCCACAAAGACACATGGAAGTGATCTGTTCTCAAGTTTATGGGAGGTATATGGTCTGAGCCAAGGATAGCATAGGCAACCGAAGACACGAAGCTTCAATATGTTTGGTGGATGATGTAGGAGCTTCTCAAAGGATGAGAGCTTGGATAAGGCAATTTTGGGTAGACGGTTGATTATATATGTAGCAGCGGTCATGGCATAAGGCCAGTAAGTGAGAGGCATGGATGCTTGATGAAGAAGGGCTAAACCAGTGTCAACAACATGACGATGTCGACGTTCAGCATGACCATTATGTTCAGGTGTATGAGGAGGAGTAGTGAAGTGAGTTATACCATGAGACGATAAAAAGGGACGAAGAGCAATAAATTCTCCCCTATTATCAGTGTATAGAGTTATGATTTTAGTTTTATGGAAATTCTCAACTAAAGCCTTAAAAGTGATAAATGTAGATAACACATCAGACTTTTGTTTGAGAGGATACAACCATATATATTTAGAAAAATGGTCCACAAAAATGACATAATATTTGAAACCATCAACAGATAAAACTGGGGATGTCCAGACATCAGAGTAAAGAAGCTCAAGAGGAGCAGATGACTCAAGACTAGACACATGAAATGGTAGTTTGTGACTTTTAATGCATTTACAAGAATCGCAAGAAAAGTTCAACTGTTTATTCATTAATAAATGATGACCAGAAATAACATAATCTAGAATTTGTGGAGAGGGGTGACCGAGGCGAGCGTGCCATGTGGACATAGGTTGTTTAGTGGAGGCTAGAGCAGAAGCATGTACACCAGCAGGCCACACGTAAAGCCCATTAATGCGAACGCCGCGTAGGCGAGTCTCCCCGTATGTCGATCCACCACCTGAAAACCATCATTCGAGAAAACCACATCCACATCATTATCATGGCATAAACGAGATATCGAAATCAAATTACGAGACATTTGAGGTACATGCAGAGCATTTCGAAAAATAAGATGGGTATGTGGAAAAGACAAAGAGCCAATATGTGAGATGCATAAACTGTTACCATCACCGATAACTACACCATCACTACCATTATATGGTGCATGGAGGGATAAGTTAGCCAAGTCTGTAGAGATGTGGTGAGAGGCTCCAGAATCCAGAATCCAGAATCCAGTCAGAGTTCGGAGGAGCCGAGTGGGCTGTGTGAGCCGAGGGGGATGAATAGGTCGGTCGAGGCAAGAGGGCCGGCTGTTGAGAAGGTCGTTGAACGGGGGCAAATGTATATTGCACACAATTACGAGCTGAATGACCAGGTTCACGACAAAGTTGGCATTTTCCCTGGTATTGACGTTGACCTTGCTGCTGAAAAGAATTATTAGACTGCATAGGTGGATGACCAGTCTGTGGCGAGCGGAAGAGATGAGTAGGTGGATTGTGCGAGCCACTACTTGAGTGATGCTGCTTCTGCTTTCCAGTGTGGGAATGTGTAGGCCCCCGGTGATAGGTGGCTGTTGCCGGGAAGGCAGTAACCGGAGTGGACGCAGATGCAGGGCGCGATGCCATCTGAGCCTCAGCGCTCAGAAGTTTTTCGTGCAGTTCATCAAAAAGAATCTCTGTGTCACGGGCTTGAATCGCATGTGATAATTCTCGATAAGAGTCATCCAACCCATTAAGTACTTTCAGGACTAAATCTTCCGGATCAGTGGAGGCACCAAGAAGAGATAAGTCATCAACAACTCCCTTGATCTCCAACATATATTCCGTAATGGATTTGGAGCCCTTAGATAAATTATGTAGTTTATTTTTAAGAGCAATAACACTGTCTCGGGATTTTTTATCGTAAGTATTGGAGAGAGTGTCCCACGCAGAACGAGCAGAATCAGCGTTGGCAATAAGCGAGATCATTGACGGGGTGAGTGAGCCAATGATAGCACTCAGGATGAGTTGATCTTGACGGATCCATAGAGTGTATGCCGGATTTGCAACAATAGCGCCATCCTTGGTGATCGTCGCCGATGGACAGGGGGTTTTACCATCTAAATACCCAAATAGATCATAGCCAGTCAAAAGGGTCTTGAACTGGAAGGACCATGTGTTGAAGTTTGAGGAGGATAATTTGAGGGGAGCCTGAGCACTTATGTTGAATGCGATCGGTGCAGTCGGAGTTACACTGGGAGGTGGGATAATGGTCGTAGTAGTCATGGTTGCTGAGTGAGAATAAGAGTGGAAGCGGAAAAGATATTGAGCAGAGAGAATGAATCAATTCTCTTGGAATAATGTGCGAGTATTGTGGAAGAATGGTATTTTACCAAATCTTGGGAAAAAATAGAAGATATTATATGATTGAGAGGATCGAAAAAAAAAAAGGACGTTAGCCTTATATTGCTCTGATACCATGTTGAGAAATATTTTGAGATGTATTATTTACATTTAGATGACATCTAAATACATGTACAGTAGATGATTCTAGTTACAAAGATTTCAATGTGGGATGCAATGCAAACTAACTTACATATACTTCTAATAGAAGGAGCATAGCCGAAAGGTTGTAATGGAAGGAGGATCATCCTTTAACTTCTTTGGTAGTTTAATGATGATATCATAGGTGATACTTTACAGTATCCTTATTTTATCTACTTTATCATAGATGATATTTTATCATAGATGATAATTGTTTTACAGTATTCTTACTTTATCTACTTTATCTCAATTTTATTTTTTTAAATTTGTGCCCATCTAAATAAAAACAAATTTGGTTGCATAATTAGATGGGTTATGCGCAAATTTGTTTTCACAAAACTCGCTTAACCTACAAGTGTATAGGATTTTTGTAGTACGTAAACTTGACCAAGTAATAAAATTATATCGAACCCTAGGGAGATAATCTAGTGCAAGGAGACAATAAAAAATGGTGTACTACTAAACTATGAAAGCGATAAATATTTTCAGGTTTTGGGTTTAACAAAAATGAAACCAAAGCAAACTAAGTTAAACTACCTAATTCAACCAACTAAGACGAAGTGAGTATTGAAGTGCTTCGGGTGTTTTCAATTATGTGATCTTTGAACCTAATTTAATCTATGTCGATCTTTTGTTTCATTGGCTTCTTAGGCTAAGTCTAAACCTCATTGAATTAACAAACTCTCGTTCACTTAACTCAATGTTCGATTAGGAGTGTTCTAATATCCTTAGCCTCTCTCGATGGTATAAGTACTTAACTAAAGTAATTAATCTCTCATATCCCTCAATGAATGCACTCGAGTACACTAGTTAACTCTCGCTTTTTGCTAATGGAGCCTAATACACCATCTAATAGATACAATTAATCAACACACAATAAACCCATCATCAAAGAACCCAATCAACCAATTTTCACAAAACCACAACACAAACCTCATTAGATATAATTAAATCTAAGACCTATTGTATACATGCATCGAAAAGTAACTCATCAAATGATCGAACTAGGATAAATCCTCACCTAATTGATTAACTCTCGTTACATCAACCTAGTGTCTAATCATGGGTGTTCTCAACGACCTATCCTCTTTTTGTGTAATAGACAACTCAACAATACTATTTAACAAATCATTCAACACAATTAAACACTCAATAATATTAACGTCAACGAAGTAAAAGAAGAAAAGAGAAAAAGAAGAAAATCAAAGGAATGAAACCTTCTTATCTCTTGCTGCTACTGTGTCTGCTGAAAATAAAAGCGCCGAAAATCTCTACTCTATGTGCTCTGGAATAAACTGCTGAAATTAACACTTCCTGCTCTAAGGATGAATGATCAAAGGTGAAACGGAAGAGCCTATAAATAGGTGCAGAAATTGGTTGTAACCCTCTATAATCTAGGATGAAAAGATATGATATGCCCAAGATTATGTGATATTTTGCAAGATTATGTGATATTTTGCAAAGATTATGTGATATTCTGCAATATGTAGATTACATCCTACAATATTCATATCTTGAACAATATTCATGCAATATACGTAAATGTGAATGAAGATTTTCGTATCAATGTTTGGACCTATTAGTATAATTGAAGTTACATTTGAGTTTCTTCATTTTGGGCTTCAAATTTAAGTCCAAAAGTCAATTAAAATAAATTCAGGCCTACAAGACATTTGTATGGACCATTTTCTTATTTGAACTTCATATCCTAAGCCCAAAAGACGATCAAGGATAAAAAGAGAAATAAACTTCATCACAAAGTCAAGAAAGCCCGAATTTTCAAGACAAGTGCAAAATACAAGTTGAAGTTTCTCACACAAGAATCGAGCTGAAGTTTCGCAATTCGTCCTCACCAAACAAATTCACGCGAATGAAATGCGAGTGGGCAATTTGTAGGCAATTAAAATTAATTGCCGAAAATAAAAAATAACATGTAGAAATTACATGTTAAAATAATTTATTATTGGGAGTTTAAATAAATTTAATTCCTAATTAATAAAATAAGTTGGGCCTTAAAAAGCCTAATAAATCAAAGTGGACCTCAAAAGCTTAATAAATTGAATTAAGCCTTAAAAGCCAAATAAATTCAATTGGGCTTCTAAAATCCAATTAAATATTTTTGGACCTCTAAAGTCCAATTAATTATTCCGGATTTTTAAAGTCATGAAGCTCAATCTTTAAAAAGCCCAAGAAATCAGATCTTCATGAATATCTTTGAAGATTGTCAAATCTGAGATATTTGGGGAATATTCCCAAATAATATCAAAATAATATCTTTTGGCCCATCAAATCTAGCCCACAAATCTAGAATTCTACACCTATAAATAGGGTCTCATTCTAGTCATTTTATTCACAACAAGGAGTCAAGAAGATCAGAGCTTAGAGAGAAGCATCAAGATCCAAGACTTCGGGCAACTTTGAAGATTCAAAGGCGTTCTTCACGATCTTCAAAAGAGTTCTTCAAGTTCTTCATCAACAAGGCATTTTGATCCGGGATCATGGTGCGAAGCCTCCGGTCAACGTTCTTCATCAACATCGGCGTTCGATTAGAGAAACACGGCACGAAGCCCCTCTAATCAACGTCATCCATACGTCCTCAACGGCGATCAACACCCCTCAACTACGACGACATCAACATAGAGAGTCCAAAGGTGAACACTCAACAAAGTTTTTCTATAAGGCAATATTAATTTAAAATAAGGCTTAACGTCCTCAAATTAATATCAACTTCAACATCAACTCCGGACTCAACTCCGATATATCAACAAAGTCCTTCCAACAAGGCAACATTAATTCAAAACAAGGCTCAACGCCCTCCAATTAACGTCCAACCCCAAAGTCAATCTTGGACTTAACTCCGAAAAATCCGCAAATCAAGTCAAGACTCGAAGAGAAGAATCAGAGGAATTCATAGAGATTGGACCCGAGACAATCGCTCGATATCTCTAAATTCAAACAAATAAAATATTCTTTGTAATTTCAATTTTCGCAATATTAATAAAAGGATATTAATTTTGTGAAAAATTTGCAGGTTACAGGAGTATATAAATATAGGAAAATATTTTTTTTAGTCATTTTTATTTGGTTAAATTATTTTTTGTCCATGTAATGTTACAAAACTCTTTTTTTTAGTAATTCTGATAATTATAATTATTTTATATAAATATCACTCATGTAAAAATTTTTAGTACCGAACTAAAGCATCATTAAATTATAAAATTTTCAATGTGTGCCATAAATGCAATACTAAGGGGAGAATTGTGAAAACACCACACACATAAAAATTATATAGATCATTAATAATGTCAATTCCCAATAATTTCAATTAATTTCCTTGTATTTTAGATAGTATGCAAAATTGCAAATTGCAAAATGACTAAAAAAAATTATTTTTTTAGACAAACTCTAAAATACAATTTAACCATGCTATTTTTGGTAATTTTCTCTATAAATATTGACCCATGCACATGGAATTTTCATTGCAACATTGTTCTCTTTCTCTTCTAAGCCTTTCCCTGCAAAAGAAAATATCCGTAGAAGAAAAAGCAAGCCTGGTGTTCATCCCATTCCCAGTGCTGAGCCACCTCTCCTCCACCATCGCGGCGGCGAAGCTCATCTCCGAGCGAGACGAACGCCTCTCCGTCACAGTCCTCCTCATTAAGCTGCCCATTCCCACCAAGGTCAGTTCCTTTTCACTAAGAGCTCTTCCTATTCACCAGAATTCACCACAATCCCGCGTGAACTTCATCCATCTGCCGGAGATGCCGTCGGAATATCCCAACGATGACGCTTTCAGGCACATCGCGAGCCAGAAGCCGGCTGTCGCCGACGCAGTCGCCGGAATAATCAAGTCTCTGTTTCGTGATTGACATGCTCTGTTTTCCAATGACTGATGTGGCAAATGATCTCGGAGCTCCGACGTATGTTTTCTTCACATGCAGCGCCGCCGCCGTGGGGTTCATGGTGGACCTCCATAAGCTGAGAGATGATCACGATCAGGATCTGACGGCCTACGAGGCTTCGGGTGATTCAATCTCTGTTTCAACTTTTGTCAACCCTGTTCCTGCAGGAGTATGGCCTGCTTCCACGTTCAAAAAGGGAACAGCTTTTCCCGATCCTTTTATTGATAGATTCAAAGTGTTCAGAGGGATTATGGTGAACACATTTCTTGAATTTGAGCACCATTCGATTAGGTCCGTCTCCGAGAATCAGAAAATCCCCCAAATTTACCCAGTCGGGCCGATTCTCGGAGATGGAAGAGAAGAGGAGGAGAAAGAAGAGCGGGACGAGATCCTCGGGTGGCTGGACGAGCATCCGGACCATTCCGTCGTGTACATTTGCTTCGGTAGCCTTGCATTTGTCGAATGGGATCAGGTGAAGGAGATTGCCCTGGCTTTGGAACAGAGCAAACAGAGGTTTTTATTGTCTTTGAAAAAGCCACCTCCAAAGGAGAATGCTGATGGAGTGCTGCCATAAGGGTTTCTTGATCGGGTAAAGGGGACAGGATGGAACTCGATTCTGGAGAGCATATGTTTCGGGGTGCCGATTGCTACGTTTCCATTGTTTTTTGAGCAGCAGATGAATGCGTTTCAGCTGGTTAAGGAATTTGGGATGGCGGAGATGATCAGGATAGACTACCATAGTGGAGCAAAGACGCCGGAAATTGTGGGGGCGGAGGAGATAGAGGCGGCGGAGGGGGAGAGTGGGGTGAGGCAGAGGGTGAAGGAAAAGGTATAGTAATCTTTAATGTTGTGGATTATTTTAAGCAAAAGGTATAGTAATCTTTCAATTGAATGGAAAGAATTGTAATTTTAAGTGAATAAAATCATTATTGTTAAAAAGCACATTTGAATTGCACAATATATACAGTACATATGAGATTCCGACATAATCGTTATATATAATGTTAACTTTTAGTTCATTATCAGCAAGCATGAAACTAAAATTGGACAAGAATTCGTGTGAGACAGTCTCATAGTAAGACGGATCATAAATTAACGTTCATCTCTTCTAAAATTTTCGAATATTTATATATATATATATATATATATATATATATATATATCATTGTCAAATTATACTCAATGATCCAAGAGTCGAGAAATCGAAAATCACTACTCGAACGGATTCTGACCGCCTAACGCTTAAGTGCCGCCTAATATATTTTTTTTGTTTTGAAAATTATATAATAAATGATCATTAATGATTTTTCAAATAATACATATATATATATATATATATATATATATATATATTATTTTTGCCCAATTTTTTTTTTTTTGAAAGGAAGCCCAAATTTATTTACAAACAAAATTTATATGCACAATTTTTTCAATCAAATAGAATTATATGTACTATAACCAAGGAGAGGACAAGGACGAGCGACAAACTTGAATGTGAACGATGATGAAAGTGAATCATCATGACTAATTTTCAATCTATTAATTATATTTTTAGTTAATATTTAACTTTTTTTGAATAAATCAAATAATAAAATAAAATTTTTAAGAAAAATCACCTAACTAATTGGCCACCTAGACCGCCTAAATCCGTGTAATCACCAAAAATATTTAGAGAGCCGGTTTTATATTAATCGAATTAGTCCTTGACCACTTAGCTTAGCGGTGAGACAGTCTTCTAGAGCGATTTTTGCATCTATGACACGACGGAGTAAGTACATATGATATGACTAAATGATAAAAAAATTAAAATTTCCGATGAATAATCACAAGAAAAAATGTGCATATAAAATACAATCATAGTGTACATATCTTCTTCACTTAGATTTTGGATAGAGTCATTTAAAATTTAAGGGATTTAAAAATTTACGTATTTTAAATGAAGTAGTTTTGCTAAGTTTTTAAAATTCTCTAAGTTTAAACTATAGCCAAAACGGAGTATTTGTTGATTTGAATATTTTACCCAAACAAGTACTCCCTCCGTCCCGGAGCAACTTGCAAGGGGTGGAGGACACACAAATTAAGGAAAAAAAGGAATAAAGTAAAAAAAGTAGTGTTTTGAGGGTTAATTTGGTAAAATTTTATGTAAAAAGTAAAGAAGTTAGTTGGATTGAGTGTAATGTGGGCCCAAAAAGTGAAAAAGTAGTGGCATTTTTTGTAAATATGTAGATATTGTGAGGGTGAAGTTTATAAAAGAGTTTCCATTTTTGGCCTTGCAAGTTCCTCTGGGACGTCCCGAAAAGGAAAACCTGCAAGTTCCTCTGGGACGGAGGGAGTAGTAATTTTGAATTATAGATTTAAAATCACTAGCTAGCCCGAATCTCTCCGTCCAAAAAAAAAAAAACCTTGTTTATTCAGAATGCATTCTAGATTTTGAATAAAAATCATCCCATAACTATATGACAAGATATGTTTTGTTCTAAAATTAATTTTTTATCAGATTTAGTAACAATTTTTCTGATTAGATTCAATTTTGGTCCCTGAAATGATTTCCTGCAAAGACGATGATGTGGCATCCATGTGTGCTAATTATATTTAATTTTTATTTTTAAAATTTTAAATATACATGTTATGTAATATCATAATTGTAAAAGGAAAAAAAGAAGAAAAATCAAATATAATTAACTCATTTATGCTACATCGACATTCTTGTCGAAAATCATCAATTTTGAACTTCAAAAATAAAGTATCACTTTTTACTGTTGATTTGAGATTAAAATTGGACCTTGACAGAAAATTTAGACTAATATTGAAAAAAAAAAAAATTTGAGATTAAAGCTATTTTGTCCAAAAGTTATGGGATGATTTGTGATTCAAACTCTTGCGTTACTATCGTGGCAGGCGAAATTTAATTCATGGACTTCGACAATCATGGTACTCTCTTCTCGATTACAACTCCAGGTGGCATCGCGATTGGAATCGGAATAAGCAACATCTACGACAAGTCGAGCCCGACTGCTCTTATCGTAGAAGGAGTTTTCGTTTTGGCAGCAGCGGGAATACTATTAATATACAAGGCCCTGGTTGATCTTCTTTGGGCTGATTTTATGAGTCCCAGATTGCAAAACAATGGAAAACTTATGCTTGGGGCAAATGCTTCACTTCTCCTTGGTGCTGGTTGTATGTCTCTTTTGGCCAAGTGGGCTTGATCACGAGCTTTAATTTGTGCTTCATATAATTGGTTTGATTATTGCATTCATTTTCAAATCCATCCATCCAAAAGGAGCCTAAATATTTTTTTTTATCAGAAGAAGTAGTACGTAATAGTCAATACATACATAAACACTGAGTTTTAAGTTGCGTTTGAATTGAGAAATTTAAGTTTATGAATTTTAAATCTACTCAATTTGTTTTCACAAAAAGACTGCTCAAATCTAAAATAATGCCTTGCTATGCAAGTGCCTCAGCCGAAGCATTAGTTATGAAGAATGTTTTTAAAGTATGTAAATTAAGGGGTGTTAAAATGAAAACCGTGATTTTGGGATTTACAAAATGAGGACAATAACTTTTAGGACTAACAAATAAGGACAGTAACTTCAAATTGATAATTTATGGATAGTAACTTTTAAAAGTTACAAATTAATCAAAAACTAATTCAGCCCAAATTGACCCGATTTCGGCTCAAATTCTAGCCCTAATCCAGCACAAATCTGGTCAATTAGTTCGACTTACATTGATTCATACTTATTAGTCTTTCTCCTACCCAACCTTACATCTTCCATCTCCCAATTCGTTCCCAAAGGGAATCGAACCCGGGCCACTCACTCAAGTGAGGAGCCCGGTGGCCAGGTGAGCTAGCCCACCTGGTTGGAACGATAATGAGTATTATTATAGGATTATTGATTATCCTTTTGTTTAATTAACCTATTTTTATGATCTCATTCATATATAATAAATAATACCAAGCACAATCAGGTGGGTTATCTCACTTGGCCACCAGACTCTTCACTTGTGTGAGTGACCTGACCGGGTTCTATTTCCTTTGAGAACGAATTAAGGAAGATATAAGGTATCTTGGACCGACCTGCCCCACTCTATTTGACCCATTTATATTATTAAAAATTGAATATACATAATATTTATAGAATAAATATATTATGATTTATTAGTATATATAATATAAATAAGAATAAATTAATTTAATAAATATATTTTCGCTCAATATATACTGATAAAGCATAATATGAAGTATATTATGATATTTTTAACTAAAAAATTTACTCCTTCTGTCCACCAATTACAAGCACATTTATTGGTACATGGTTTAATGCAATATGTCGGAGGATATTTTAGGGTATTGTGAGGTCCATTTATGAATAAAGTGATTAATATTTTTGGAAAGTACATCATACGTACTTTCTAAAAAAATTCACTTTATTTATAAACGGACCTCACAATACCCCAAAATATCTTTCGACATATTACATTAAACCACATGCAAAGAAATGTGCATATAATTGGTGGACAGATGGAGTAATTGATATCAACATATTTAAAAATAAAAATAAATTCGTATATATAATTTTTAATATTACAAATTTATTTTTTAATAATTTATATTAAATATGTAAGAATATATTATATATTATAAAATTTTAATTTAGAACGGATCGATCTGTCTTACTCCGTGATCCTTAACATATCAATTCGACATGATCCGTACATAAAATGGGGTAAATTTAAATCTTTTAGTATCCTACCCGATCTGCCCGATTGTCATCTCTATCTCCACTGCTTTCCCATCCAAACAGTTGCTGTTATTAATGCTCAAAAAATTACTCTTTATATAAAATAAAAGTATTAGCTGGATAATAGTATTGGCCACAACTTACCCGCTATTAATTTCGAAGCATTACAAATAAACATTACAACTTATCTTCAAACAGAGCACAAAAAGATGTCCGATCAGAAAAAAGCCACCGTCGTATTCATCCCGTTCCCTATGAGGAGCCACCTTGCGGCGGCGGTGAAGGCGGCGGAGATCCTCGCCGGCCGAGACGATCTCCTCTCCGTCACAGTTCTCATTATGAACCTTCCGATGACAGTCGCCACCGTCAGTTCCTACATCAAGAATTATCCCAAGATTAATTTTCTGCAAATTCCGATGAGGATGCCGGAGAATGCACCGGAGACTAGATCGCCGGAGGGTTGGATTCTCCGATTGGTTGAAACCCAAAAAGGTCTAGTCAGAGACGCCATCGTTGAATTAATGGAATCGATTAACCTCGCCGGAATCGTCGTCGACTTATTCTGCGCCACCATGATTGACCTGGCCAAGGAGGTCGGAGCTCCCGGCTATGTCTTCTTCACTTCCGGTGCTGCGTTCCTCGGCCTCATGTTCCGTCTCCAGAGCCTCAGAGACGACGAGCGTCGCGATCCATCGGAATACGAGGAGGATTCCGACGCCTCCGTCTCTATTCCGGCGTTCGTTCATCGAGTTCCGTCGAGAGTTTGGCCCTCGCCGGTATTCAACAACGAAAATGGCTTCCTCGATATCGCGAGGAAGTTCAGAGAGGCCAGAGGCATTGTTGTGAACACCTTTCTTGAATTTGAGCCTCATGCGATTAGGTCCCTCTCCGGCGATGAGAAAACCCCTCTGCTTTATCCGGTGGGGCCCCTCATTCAAGATGAGGGAGAAGTTATTGATGAGAGAGAAGAACAACGGGGCGAAATCATCGGGTGGCTCGACCAGCAACCCGATGATTCCGTCGTGTTCCTCTGTTTCGGCACCATCGGAAGCTTCCGGGAGGATCAAGTGAGGCAAATCGCGGCGGCGCTAGAAAACAGCGGACATCGGTTTTTGTGGTCGTTGAGAAAGCCACCCCCGAGAGGGGAGCTCGCACTCCCGACAGAATTCAAAAATGTAGACGAATTCCTATCGGGAGGATTTCTCCACCGCACGGCAGGGGTGGGGAAGGTGATCGGGTGGGCCCCGCAGATGGCGGTGTTGTCCCACCCAGCCGTGGGTGGATTCGTCTCGCACTGTGGATGGAACTCGATTCTGGAGAGCGTTTGGTGTGGAGTCCCGATTGCGGTCTGGCCCCTGGCTTCGGAGCAACAATTGAACGCATTCGAGCTACTTAAGGAGTTAGAAATAGCCGTTGAGATTAAGATGGATTTTAGGGAAAGTAGTGATGTGATTGTTTTAGCGGAGAAAATCGAGAAAGCAATTAGGGTTCTTATGGATCAAGAGAACAAAATTCGAGTAAAGGTGAAGGAGTTGAAGGAGCATAGCCAAAAGGTTGTAATGGAAGGAGGATCATCCTTTAACTTCTTTGGTAGTTTAATCGATGATATTATAGGTGATACTTCTTGATTGTCACAATAATTTCACCAATCTTGCATTAAGATTTATGCAATTCAGAGTACTTCAATCTTAAATTATTTAGATCAATAATATTAAGGTTTAAAGTTATGGAGTTGGACGTGCGTCAAGGTGAAAAACAGAAAGGAAAGTGAATTTAAAAAATGGGATGCTAATCCAATAACTTTTCTTAATTTTTCTTTTTTAGAGTTGTACTATTTTCTATTATCTTCTTTGTATGTTTGAATGAACTGATATCAAGGTATCACTCATACCTATATTTCCAATTAATAAATTTATTTCCCTATCAAAAAAAATATTAAGCTTTCTTCGTTGTTAAGCTTCTGTTAAGAATTAAACTTGATATATGAATCATATTAAATGTTTCAACATGCATCATTAGTAATATTCATGAATCGTTGGTCAACATTTATATATTTAAATTAAGATTAGAACATTCACTTAATTAATGAAATATTATCTAAAATTCTGTAGTATAAATAACTACTTAATGTGAAGTTCAAATGACAAAAAAATTTGAGTGACTTTCTCTTCTCTTGATCGCATCACCTCCCAAAAAATGAGTCGATTAGTCACTATCATATGATTAATATCTATTACCTTTAAATATATATGTTTCAAAATAAGTGAACACTACTTGATCACTTCATGACGTCCACACAAAACATACTCTCCATCGGTACCAAAATTATTTTAATAAGTAATTGTGGATACGTAAATAAAAAAAATAAGTATTTGAGTGTAAAGTTAAATAGTAAAATAAAATAAAAAAATAATTAATTTATGTGAGTGTAATTTTTTTTTTTTAAGTGTATAAAAATAAAATTAAGATGTTCAAATAAAAAAAATATGAAAGTAATTTTGGAAGGAAGAAGTAAAACACACGAAACGAAACACATAATAATGCATGGCTCATTTAAGTCCAAATTAAATGTCTCTCATCCATAACATCTACAACACGTGGATGTGTGGTACTGATTGGTACTATATACACATGTGAATCTCAATAAAATATCTGGTCAGTATTTTTCTTCTCATAGTAAAATATTTAATTTTAAGTAAGAATACAAATGAATCCCGCCAAGACCGCCTAGGCCCTCACATAAGCGTTTGGCCACTCCCAGCGGTTGATGCCTAGTTCAAATCGGCAGAGAAAAATGGTCAGGATATTAGGCCCGCCTAGGCGGCCATAAGGAATAGGCGAAAATAGCGGCCAAAGAGGAGGAGTAGGCGGAGGTTTATTAAAAAAAAAAAATTTAAGTTAAAGATAAATGTGATTATGTGAGTAAATAAATATTAAATAAAATAAATTAATTAAAACTTAAAAGCTTAAACAAACTAAAAGAAAAAGATTGAGAAAAAAAAGAAACAGATCGTGACTTCGTGAGAAAGTTGAACAACAATTGTCTTTAGATGTTCCTCTTAGTTGAACTACTTATTAATTTTTCCGTACGATATATTTTGTTATTTTAGTGGAGTATTTTATTTAGAAGTTGAACAATGTCTTTTTGTGATAGTTTTTAATATTTTATTGACTTGTTGTGTTTTGTGAAAAATGCTTTTGAGTATTAATTATGTTTTAAATTTATAATTTATTGTATAATGTACATTTTTATTAATATATGTTTAGAAAAAAATTTAAAAAATAAAAAAATCTTGGTCCCGCCTAGGCCCCTGCCTAGGCCTCCTTGCCGCTTGGCCGTACTCGACCGTCCGACGACCGCCAAACGTCATTTACACCCTTGATTTTAAGTGTTATTTATTGGAAAAAAAAAACTTTATTATTAACTTATGCAAACAATCATATTATTTCCTTCAAAAATTTGTGGTACTTTTGATGACACAATTTTTAAGAAAAAATGTAATGAGTAGAATATTTATGGTGAAGATTGTGAGGTAAAGAGTCTAAAGGTGAAAATTTAAATGAATACTTTCATTTTGAGAGTGCGACAAACTAAAAATAAAAGTATGCAAATTTTCGTGGAACTGGGGTAGTAATATTTAATTTTAAGTGTTACTGTATTTTTCTTCCACAACAACCATAATATCCCTGCGTTTGAAGAGTAAGTCTCATGTGCACCAAGCGCACCGTGCAATTCAAGTGTATTTTTAAAAAGTTACTTCATATTATTTGTTACTGAAAAATTATAAAAAATATTATTGAAAAGTTACACCATTAAAAATATAATTTTCAGTAATAACATATGTAATATTTCAGTAGTATTTTATATAATTTTTTTAAAAATAAACTTGAATTGCACGGTGCACTTGAAGCATACAAGATTAAGACACCTTTGATAGTGTGGATTAGAAAAATTACAAATGATGCACGGAGAGAATAATTGTACAATATCAAATGCACAACCAAACATTTATATAAAAAATGTACCGTTCAATTGCCAAAGGTGTTTCAGAGGGCGTTATTATTTTACCAAACACTCTAAGAAAATTATAAACTATTAAGAATTTTAAAAACTTATAAGCTCCTTTAACCCGGAAGTCTCATGAATTTAATAATTTAGAGAAAAGCCGGTAAAATAAAACCCTAACAAAACAAGAATATATAGTTCTAATAATTTGCAATAATTGCAAATTGGTACTAGTATTTTATAAAAAATGTACTCGCTCAACCCTCAAATTTATTCTCACCTTCCATCTTCGTTCGTTCCCAAAATATATTCTCATTGATCTTTTATGAAATATTATTTTATTATCACATTTATAAAAAATAACTTTATTTTGTAATGGATTCCATAATTATTTTACAGTATTCTTACTTTATCTACTTTATCTCAAATTTTTAAAAATGTGTGCCCATTATTTTTTTTAAAATGTGTGCCCATAAAAATAAAAACAAATTTGGTTGCATAATTATATTGGCCTATGCCCTATTGCTATGATCCAGAATACCAAAGCAGTTCATTCTGCTCCACAAACTCTTTCTTCCTTGGATTTTCTCTCTAGATATTTTCTCACTTTTTATAAATAATGGACGGTGTAAATCTCATTTTCCAATTCTTCAAATATACTTCCACTTTCAAATATATGAGAAAATTATAAAATGATTCACAAAATTGACACAAATTACAAATTGGTTCTGTGTAAAAGATATATGCTTCTGTGCAGAAAAAAAAAATTATACTTTCGTGTAGAAATTGTAAACCAATTTATAAATATAGCTATTTTTTTGAGCCAATATGTAGGTGGCCCCAAATACATTGCACATTTCTTTTTATTTATTTTTAAATGCTTTGCACATTTTACAGATAAAAATTTCTGATTAACTTTTCTTCATAATATTAATATATCTATATAAATATTATAAATAATTTTTTATATTTAATTCAATTAATTTTTAAAAAATTATATGAGACCGTGTCATTAAATGAGACATATCACTTATTAATTAAAAGATTATTAATTTTAAAACTTGATATAATATTAATAAAAAATGATAGTAACTTTTAAAAAATATTATTATTTTTATTAAAATTTTATCACTTTATAATAAATGACAACTTTTTATTAACGTAATTACATAATTTTTTTAATTGTGTAAAGAAGTGGAAAGCATTTGGGGAGGGATGAGTATATAAATATGGGGAAATATTTTTTAGCCATTTTTATTTAGTTAAATTCTTTTTTGTCCATGTAATGTTACAAAACTCTTTTTTAATCATTCTAATAATTATAATTATTTTATATAAATATCATTCATGTAAAAAAATTTAGTACCGAACTAAGCATCATTTAATTATAAATTCTTTTATTAAAATTTTAACAACTTTTTATTAATGTGTTTACATAATTTTTTTAATTGTGTAAAGTAAGAAGTGGAAAAGCATTTGGGGATGGAGGAGTATATAAATATGGAGAATTTTTTTTTTAATCATTTTTATTTAGTTAAATTCTTTTTTGTTACATGTGACAAAACTCTTTTTTAGTCATTCTGATAATTATAGTTATTTTATATAAATATCATTCGTTTAAAATTTTCTAATATCAAACTAAAGCATCATTAAATTATAAATTCTTCAATGTGAATCATAAATGAAATACGCAAAAATTGTGAAAACACCGCACACATAGAAACTATAGAGATCATTAATAATTTCCATTCCCAACAATTTCAATTAACTTCCTTGTATTTTAGATAGTATGCCAAATTGCAAAATTGCCAAATGACTTAAAAAATTTCTTTTTTTTAGTCAAACTCTAAAATACTAACCAGGCTATTTTTGGTAATTTTCTCTATAAATATTGACCCATGCATATGTAATTTTCATTGCAACATAATTCTCTTTCTCTTCTAGCCTTTCCCTCCAAAAGAAAATGTCCGTAGAAGAAAAAGCAAGCCTGGTGTTCATCCCATTACCAGTGCTGAGCCACCTCTCCGCCGCCGTCGCGGCGGCGAAGCTCATCTCCGAGCGAGACGAACGCCTCGCGGTCACAGTCCTCCTCATGAAGCTGCCCGGCCCCACCAAGGCCAGTTCCCTTTCACCAAGACCTCTTCCTATTCACCAGAATTCACCACAATCCCGCGTGAACTTCATCCATCTGCCGGAGATGCCGTCGGAATATCCCAACGGCGACGCTTTCGGGCACATCGCGAGCCAGAAGCCGGCTGTCACCGATGCTGTCGCCGGAATAATCAAGTCCCAGAAACTGAACAGAGTCCCCTGTTTCGTGATCGACATGCTCTGTTTTTCGATGACTGATGTGGCAAATGATCTCGGAGCTCCGACGTATGTTTTCTTCACATGCAGCGCCGCCGCCGTGGGGTTCATGGTGGACCTTCACAAGCTGAGAGATGATCACGATCAGGATCTGACGGCCTACGAGGCTTCGGGTGATTCAATCTCTGTTACAACTTTTGTCAACCCTGTTCCTGCACGAGTGTGGCCTGCTTCCACGTTCATAAAGTGAACAGCGTTTCCTGATCCTTTTATTGATAGATTCAAAGTGTTCAGAGGGATTATGGTGAACACATTTCTTGAATTTGAGCACCATTCGATTAGGTCCGTCTCCGAAAATCGGAAAATCCCCCAAATTTACCCAGTCGGGCCGATTCTCGGAGGCGGAATGGAAGAGGAGGTGGAAGAAGAGCGGGACGAGATCCTCGGGTGGCTCGACGAGCAACCCGACTCGTCGGTCGTGTACATTAGCTTCGGTAGCCTTGCATTTGTGGAATGGGATCAGGTGAAGGAGATTGCCCTGGCTTTGGAACAGAGCAAACAGAGGTTTTTGTGGTCTTTGAAAAAGCCACCTCCAAAGGAGAATGCTAATGCAGTGCTGCCAGAAGGGTTTCTTGATCGGGTAAAGGGGACAGGAATGGTGATCGAGTGGGCCCCGCAGAAGGCAGTGCTGGCCCACCCGGCGGTGGGAGGGTTCGTTTCGCACTGTGGATGGAACTCGATTCTGGAGAGCATATGGTTCGGGGTGCCAATTGCTACGTTTCCTTTGTTTGCTGAGCAGCAGTTGAATGCGTTTCAGCTGGTTAGGGAATTTGGGATGGCGGAGATGATCAGGATAGACTACCATAAGGACGCGAAGACGCCGGAAATTGTGTGCGCGGAGGAGATAGAGGCGGCGATAAGGCGGCTGATGACGGCGGACGGGGAGAGTGGGGCGAGGCAGAGGGTGAAGGAAATGCAGAAGAAGGCGAGATCAGCTTTGGAGGAAGGTGGATCATCCTTTAATGCTATGACTCAATTCATTGAAGATGTTGTAGCATGGACCAAATAGTCATAAGGTTAGGACAACTGGTCCAACATATAAGCCACTATACTTCTGTCCCCAAAAAGTTTGTGGTCCTGTTTTAATACAGAAAAAAAAAAGTGGAATGAGTATAATTTATGGGATAGAGATTTTGAGAATATATTTTTTATAGTGGAAATTATGAGTATATTTTTGTTTTAAAAATACTAACATTTTTATGGGACGAACAAAAAAAAAATTCAAAATTTTCATAAATTGGGGTAATATTAGTTATTATGGATAAAATAGATGTATTAAAGGGTATTCTGCCGCCTATAAAGTGATTATTTATGAATGTAAAAAAAATTATACTTACATGTATTAGATAATGAAAAAAGTATTTGTAATTATATTGAACAAATAGCGATCAATTTAAAGGGAGTACCATTCGATAAGGGCGTTGGTATAGTCGACAAATGCGGCCACGGGGTTGTCGTCGAAGAGCAATGCTGAATTGCTTGATCGAATGTTAAATCATCACGGTCATCGTGATGTTCCCTTTTAATTTGGTGGCGGAATTGTTTGATTGATTTTGTATGATAAATGGTCATGAATTATGATTAATTGGTTACAATTTTTGTGGTGCAGGATTAGGATTAGTTCATCAGTTCACAATGGGAAAAAAAAGAGCTTGAATGCTAATTGGGATGAATTAGTTTATTTGTAATTTTAATAAGGTTTAAAAACGTGTATTGCCGCCTCTATCTCCTCCACCACCATAAGTAATACTTTAATTTGGGGGAGTGATTATTTTTACTATTTTTATGCCTACACTGCATAGGCGCATCTACCCCTATTTATTGATGGTTTGTGGTCCTTTTTCTCTTGAGATACTTGAGTTTATTGAAATGTGTGGATACATGAGGCATGAATAGGGTGATATTGCATTGAGAAGTGTATTTGTATTGTTGAGTGAAATGCATATGAGTTTTCATTTGTGTTTGAGTATAGGGTGTTAGTCATTGATGCTTTAATGCTAGGAGTTAAGTTGAGATAATCTTGAGTCGATAAAACTTGTCACAATCATATTACCTGTGAGACTTGAGCCAATTCCTGTTCATTTTAAACAGATGAAATTTTCTTGGTTGTGTGGTCCTCTTAGTATGTTGTCACTCTAGAACTTGCCTTGAGTCTGATTTGAGATTATTCAAATTAAGAATTTTGCAAAAATGAGATGAGGTCATCCTTGAATTGCATGAGTCACTTAGCCATATTTTCCCTACATGAATTCATTGATTCCCTAGTCAGCCTTTTTGAGTCTTATATCTTATTTTCTTGGCCACCTGTTTTGAAACTTTTATCCTGCGTAGCCTTGTTTACCCAAGGAATAGTTAAGGGTGTAAATGGCGCTTGACGGTCGTCGGGCGGTCGAGTGCGGCCAAGCACCAAGGAGGCCTAGGCGGGGCCAATTTTTTTTTATTTTTTTATTTTTTAAAACTTTTTCTAAACATATATTAATAAAAATGTACATTATACAATAAATTATAAATTTAAAACATAATTAATACTCAAATTCATTTTTCACAAAACACAACAAGTCAATAAAATGTTAAAAACTATCACAAAATGACATTGTTCAACTTCTAAATAAAATACTAAAATAATAAAATATATCGTACTGATAAATTAATAAGTAGTTCCACTAAGAGAAACATCTAAAGACAAATATTGTTCAACTTCACGTACGTACTCTTCATCATCAGACTCAAACTCCACATCAACATTTATTTCTTCATCATCAGATGAGAAATCAATACTGAGAGTTGGGGCCGACAGCGCGACTAGAAGTTGTGGTCACCGGCGCGTGGGAGTAGCTAGGGTTTCTCTCCCCCTTTCTCACGAAGTCACGATCGACTGTTTTTTTTTTTTTAATTTTCTCTTTCCTTTTCGTTTAGTTTGTTTAAGCTTTTAAGTTTTAATTAATTTAATATTTATTTACTCACATAATCACATTTGTCTTTAACTTTAAAATTTTATTAATAAACCTCCATATACTCCTCCTCTATGGCCGTTATTTCCGCTTATTCCTTATGGCCGCCAAAGCCGTCTAGACGGGGCCTAATACCCTGACCATTTTTCTCAGCAGATTTGGACTAGGCGTTGGCCGCAGGGGGCCGCCAAGCGCTGACTTGTTCGTATTTTCTAGTAAAAAATCAACTAGCTAATCCACCCTCAAGTGTAAGGGATCGTAGTAGTATCAAAGGGAGTAAACGACCAAGTAGTATCGTCCACGGGAGGTGTTAGTGCAATGAGAGTCTAATCCTATGTATTGTCATGCTTATATAGTCACTAGCAAGAGTTTCTATTCTTTTTTGGATTTTAAAACTAAGCAATAAATAACTAACAAGAGAATTAACACTTAGAGATAGCAACTAATTCAAAAAAATCGAATAAGAGAAGATATGCTTTAGGGAATTATCCACCTAGTGATATTAAGGGTGCCGTCTATGAATTACCTATGTCTCTACTTGGATGTTTAGGGGCAATTACTCAAGATTCACAATGAATTCAATAGAATAAATGCTAGGAAGAGAAACCGTTCCCCTTCGGGTAATATAGCCTCTCAATGAGGTGTTCCCAAACCCGGTTCTAAGGCAACTCTCCTAATTCCCTCATTTTTCGCTTCCTAATTTAAGCTCAAGTGTCTAATTATGGGGGTTCTACTACCTCTTACCCTCTCTCGAATGTATAAGAAACACAATTAAAGCATATAATTAATTTTCAAACTGCAAATATGCACTCATTTAGCCCACTCAACCCTAGTAATATTGCAATCATAAATTCACACATATATTAGACAAGAAAATCAATTACAACTCAATAAAATCCCATAATTAGAAAAACCATCCAAGAGATACACAAATAAAATCATAAACAATACCCACTTAATATTCACATGATTTCAAAAACCCCAAAGCATAAATAAAATTAGCCCATAACAATATTAATAAAACTCATAACATTGATCATCAAAATATCCATAAACATTTAAATAGCAACTAAATAAATAGAGTAAAGGGTAGAATTCACCTATCAAAGATGATTACACTTGATTGAATGATGAAAAGACCAAAATCTTGCAAGAAAATTAAGAACACCTAATACTATGTGAAAGTGTGTACAGAGTTGCCGAAAATTGCTATCCAAGAAAGTTGGAAAAAATTGTCATGTGTGTCTCTTATCCGTGCCCTTCTCCTTTTACATAAGAGCTTCACACAAATTAATTAAAACAGACTTCTTCAATAATATTGCAACTGGGCCTTGATAATTTAAAAGCCCAATATCATTTCTCAGAATTACTCCAGCACGGTTTCTTCAGTAGCACGGGTCGTGTGAGAGTGTCTCATCCGTGCATAATTCTTCGGCATCTCTTGATCGATTTGCCATTTTTCAGCACGGATCGTGCTTTACCCATAATCTGTGCTTGTACAAAAAGTAAAATCCACAAACACGGTTTGCATGTTTCAGCACGGGTCGAGACTTAAGGGCTGACCCGTGCTTAATTCTTTGAATTATGCGTATCGGGCTACCATTTTTTCAGCACGGGCGAAGGAGTAAAAAGGAAAGCACGGGTTGCACTGAAATTATGAAAAGTGTTATTACCTCTGTAGCACTTCTTCTCTTCAATGATTCACGATTTCATAAATTGACAAGAGCAGTGAGTGGCTTTCCAACTTTGCCCTCAAATTCCGGGGATTGAGCTTTGAATTTTGGTGAGGATTTTGCAGGTTCCGGTGGCTGTTCTGCTTCAGATATTGGCGACGGCGACGGCTTGAATAACAGGGGCAGCGTAGGCTCTTCCATTTCCAGCGTGGACGGCGGCGAGCTGGGGTGAGGCTTCTTCAAATTAATGTCGACGACGGACATTTCCGGCGACGATTCTGCAAACTCCGGCATCGAACGGTTTCGCACAAACAGAGGAAGCAGCGAGTTTTCCAGGCTGTCGGCGGCTTCGAGATGAGCAGCAGGAGTAGGCTGTTGCTGTGTTCCGGTGAGACGGCGAGCGGCTGAGAAAGGATTCCGGGCTGCTTCGATCTGCGGCAGAGAGGCGTCGGAGTTGGGCTTGAGAAAGGCCATTTCCGGCGGAGGCAAAATTGTGGTGGGTAGTTGTGCACAAGAAAACAAGTTTCTTTCTCTTTAGTTAAGGATGAATGGTGGTGGAGGAGATGCCACGTTTCCCTCTCTCAGCCCACAAAAATCATTTGCATTTGTCTTGCATCACCATCCCTACTTCACGTGATTGTGCTGAAAATTATCAACAATACAATTCTCAATTTTAATTACCAATGAACTTTCTTTTGGGCCAAAATTATTACAACGTGGGTCTAATTAGTAATTCATCAATTAAATCATCCCAATTCAATTTTTCACTAAAATTATTCCACAATTTATATTTATGCAATTAAGACCAATTTCCCAATTAAATGTAAAAAATTGCAAAAATCCGCTCAAAATAAGCAATTAAACACAATAATTTCGAGCAATCTTCACACTAATCAAGCGCCTAGCCGGGGCCTAGGCGGTCTTGGCGGAGACCATTTGCATCCTTGGGGATAGTAGAGTTTGATTTTGTTGATTGAGAAACATTATAAAATGTGAAGAAAAGAAAAAAAAAAGGAATAGTTGGTGAAAATCTGAAAAGAAAAAAAAAATGGTTGGGACCTTGCCTCAAAATGTAAGGTGATGTTGAAAAAAGAGTTGGAAAAGAAAAGGCAAATAAAAAAAAGTGAAGTGTAGAGTTGAGATTGTGTCGAATAAAATATGTGAGTCTCAAAGAGGAAGAATGTGAGAAATTTTCTGTTCTACTGACCCTTTAAGTCACTTTTATCCAAAAGATTTATACCCTAACGAAAGAGCCAATATTACAACCAAATGAAAAGCCCTTATTGATTTGCAATTGACTTACTTTTACAGTAGTGGAGAATAGAGACAATAGGCAGGCTTATGGTAGTGCAACTATTGAAAGTGATATTGAGTGCTGAATTTTAATAAAAAACATAGTTCATGAACAGAGGGGGGTGTATTTGCCTCTCATCTCTCTCTAATAATTTTCTTGCAATTATCTTTCTCAATCAATACTTCGATTGTGTTCGTAAGTCAATCAATACTTCTGTTGGGTTTGAGCCCACTTGGGTTTTCGCCCATTTGGTTTACAGTTTAAGCCCACTGTTATTCCAACCCTAATTGTAGAATTGAAAGTCAACACATAAAACCTTCTACGCTTCTCCTTTTACTAGTGATCGAGCGTCTTTATGAGTGTGAGAGTTGAGAAGTTGGTAGTGATGGTGTGCAACACTACTTGCCGGGATTTCTATTGCCTCCTTTTATCATCGATTTTGAGTCCAACAAATGAGTGACTTGAACCCTTATCCCTAACCAAACACAAGTCGTGTTGAAAAGGCGGATGACCCATCAACTTCTGTACCTCCTTCCCCTTTCCCTCTAGATTCTGTTGTGTTTATAAGTCATAACATATCATATCACCTTATGTTTCTACTTCCCCTCTCCCCTCTAGATTCTATTGTTTCATATCTCAAAACATACAATACGTCAATACCAATTACCACCTTATGCAATATACCTTATTCCGACAAAAAAGTTAAACCCCTATGATTTTTTTTCTCAAAGTTAGTCTCATATGTACATCCATTTTCTCAAAATTGACTCAAATTCGAAAACTACTGAGCACATTTAATATTTCAAACTCTTTTACTTACTAATGAAAAGTAGGAATGACATAATCCAAACACAAATTGTAAAATGCAAGAAATCACTAAATTCCTATGCATTAGCATTTCTCATTACATCCTCAATCAAACGACGCCGTGCATTGTAAGAAGATCCACCTTCCACCAAAGCCGACCTCGCCTTGCCCTGCATTTCAATCACCTTCCGCCTCACCCCACTTCCCCCCTCCTCCGTCATCAACCGCAGTATCGCCACCTCTATCTCCTCCGCCCCCACGATCTCCTCCGTCTTCACCCCCGCCACTTCCTTATGGTAGTCCAATCTGATCATCTCCGCCATCCCTAGCTCCTTCACCAGCTGAAAAGCGTTCAGCTGCTGCTCCGCGTACAGTGGGAACGTGGCAATCGGCACGCCGAACCACAGGCTCTCCAGAGTCGAGTTCCACCCGCAGTGCGAAACGAATCCCCCCACCGCCGGGTGGGCCAGCACCGCCAGCTGCGGGGCCCACCCGATCACCTTCCCGACCCCCTCCACCCGTTCAAGGAACCCCTCCGGCAGCACCTCGCCGGGATCCTCGTAATCCGCCGGAATCGCAAATTTCTCCTCGGGAGGCTTCCGCAGAGACCACAGAAACCTCTGTTTGCTCTGTTCCAAAGCCTTCGCAATCTCCCTCACCTGCTCCTTTTCCCAGCTTCCCCTGCTTCCAAAACAGAGGAACACGACCGACGAATCGGGCTGCTCGTCGAGCCACTCGAAGACACGGCCGTGCTCCTCTCTCTCATCCCCTTCCTCCTGCAGAACCGGGCCCACAGGGTAAACTGCAGGGATCTCCACGTCAGCAGAGAGGGCTCCAATCGCGTGCTCCTCAAACTCAAGAAAGGTGTTCACTATGATCCCCTTGGTCTCCCTGAACCGTCGGATGAAATCAAGAAAGGGTCTTTCCTCATCAAACAGCCTGGAGGGCCACACCCGCACGGGCAGAGGGTTAACATAAGTCGAAACAGAGATCTCAGAGCACGACATCAAATCCAGATCGTGATCATCCACCAGCCTCTGGATTTCCAGCATGAACCCCAGAGCAGCTGCCCCGCAGGTCATGAAAACATAAGAGGGAGCTCCAAATTCATTGGCCACATCAATCATGGCCGTGCAGAACATATCGATCACGAAGCCCGAAATCCTTTTCGATTTCCCGGCCGTGATGATTTCAGAGACGGCGGCTCTGACAGAGTCCCTCTGGCCGTCGATGAATCGGGCCATCCGAGTTCTGGGATTTTCAGATGCTATGAATTCTTCGTGTTTTTCTAGCTCGATGAAGTTGATGCGGGATTTGGGCAGATTCTTGATGTAGGGGCCGATCTTGGTGTCGATGGACATCGGCATGACGAGGACTGTGACGGCGAGGCGGTGGTCTTGCTCGGAGAGGAGCGTCGCCATGGTTACCGCCGCCGCGAGGTGGCTCAGTATGGGGAATGGGATGAACACCAGGCTTGCATTTTCTTCCGCGGACATTTTCTTTTAGGGCGGAGGACTCAAAGGGGAAGGAGTTAATTAGTAATGGAAAGAGAGATTATCATGAGGGGATCATATTTATTTAAATAATAATACGTGCTACACAACGTCATTGCTTTGCTATCAATTCAATTAGTTTTTCCACACCGGTGTTAAGAGCAGACTTGAAAATATCGGTATTGATAGAAATATCGAGGTCTTAAAATTGTGGAAATATTGATTGATATATCGCTATCGAATATCGATATCGGTAAATTTAAAAATTATAAAAAATTTAAGATCAAATATTTAACACATAAATTTAACAAAAGAATTTAAATAAATTTTACAGTTGCGACAAATTTATATACATACACTATTTTTTGAAGTTTTTTCCGAAATTTATCGATATTTTTTCGATATCTTTCGATATTTCCTCAATATCTTTCGATATTTTCTCGATATCTAACGATATTTGATTTAATTTATGGAAAAAATAAGCGATATTGATATTACATATTGATATTTACCGATATTTTTTATTTTTTTAATGAATATTATGGAAATATCGTTTCTACCCAATATCGATATCGGTGACTATATCGGGAAAATATCGGGATATTTTCATCCTTGGTTAAGAGTAAGTTTCTAAGGCACCAGATGCCCGGTAGTAGTTTAAGTGCATTTTTTAAAAGTTATACTTCAGTCGTTTGGGGTCTTTTTCCTAAAAAATTTGGACACACTAATTATGAAAAAATAAAGTATGTAAGTGTGAAGTTAATTAATAAAATATAAAGAATATAGTTTATTAATTTTTATAAGTACAAATTATTTCCTTTTTAAGGTGAGAAAAAAGAATTGAGACATTTCAAAATAGAAAATGTGAAAAAAAAAGTTGAAACGGAGGGAATATTTATTATTAACGAAAAGTTATACATATTATTAAAGAAAATTTTATTATTTAAAAATACATTTTTTAATAATAGTATGTGTAATTATTTAGTATTGATTGATACAACAACTTAAAATATATACTCCCTCCATTTCAAAATATATTTCATTTTAACATTTATCAATCATATTAAGAAATATTATTTTAACTAATAGCAATGCATTGGGAAATTGATAATTAAAGTTGATTGGGTGTTTTGGAGAAAAAAAATCTAAAATGACATATATTATGAAATGGAGGGTGGGACACCTCATGCCGAATTAAATAAGTGTAATTATTGATTAAATATAATTAATTATACTTAAAAAAATATTTGAATACACGATAAATTTAATTACATATAAAAATGAGACCCCAAATAGTAAATCGATTATAAGGTATAGGAGATACAGTTTTTAAAAAAAAATAGAATATGTGAATATAAAATTAAATGATAAAATATAAAAGTGTATATTATTAATTATTGTGCGTATAATTTTTTTTAAATATGAAAAAAGAATTGAAATATCCTAAGATATGAAAATTATCGTGGTACAAAGGGAATATTATTTAAAAGAAAATATGAATTACTCGATACATTTAATGTGTAGGAAGATTAGATCTAGCAAAGTCATTTTTAAGTGTTTTGTGCATTAAGTGTTCAAGAGTCAGGCACCCAATTTTCTTTTAAGAAATTCAACTTAATCTGATGTGACATATTACATTTGAAAATTGTTATTATATTGTTAACTTATATACTATGCAGGCATATGTAAGTCTCTTGTACACCAATTACACCGTGCAACTTAAGTATGAGATAAAAAGTTTTTTGGTCTCATAACTTATTGAGTGTCCAATTTTGGTTCCGAAAAATTTAACTTTTCAATTTTGGTCCCATAACTCTTGGTGTTTGTCCAATTTTGGTCCAATTTTTATCGAAAAATGTAAATAATGATATTTTTTGCCATGCATAACGCATGTTGTGGTTGAATTTGAAATTTTCCGGCACTCTTGCTGATGTGGGTGCCAAATATTAATTTTTTTATTTATTTTGTAATTTTTACTTATTTTTTCAATATTATTGAAACACCTATAAAAATAATTAAATATCAGCAAGGATGATGGAAAGTTCCAAATTCAACTACCATGTGCACCGTACATGGCAAAAAATGATATTATTTTTACTTTTTCGGTAAAAATGGGACCAAAATTGGACAAACTCTAAGAGTTACGGGATCAAAATCGAAAAGTTAAAATTTTTGGGACCAAAATTGGACAAACTCTAAGAGTTACAGGACCAAAACTGAAAAGTTAAAATTTTTGGGACCAAAATCGGACACTCAATAAGTTATGGGACTAAAAAAAAAATTTCTCACTTAAGTATATTTAATATACTTTTCAGTAATAATATGTATAATTTTTCACTAGTATTTTGTGTAACTTTTAAAAAATAAACTTGAATCTCACGGTGCAACTAGTGCGCCGAGATTGAGAAGACGATGAGAAGGGAGATGAAGGGAGACTGATAGCTCGCGGAGGGGGTGCTTCGATTTCCAGTAACAATTGGATGCGATTTCGGCGAGTGGTGAGGGGGCTTTGATTTCTAGCGACGAATAGGTGGTTCGAGTTACAGATTTCGACGACTGGAGTGAGTGCAACGGCGAGGTTATTCAATTAACAGTGGCTTTGATCGACAGAGGTCTTTGATAGTATGTGTGGAGGGCATGGGCGTCGTCTTCTTCATACTGTGGCTCGATGGGGTAGTGAGACATTTCCGGTGGTGGAACACGGCTTCGAGATGTGGCCATTGATAGAGCTTCAAGCTCCGGCGAGGAAGATGAGCAACTTAAAATTCTTGGCAGTGAGGTAAGACGACGAATCTGAGGAATTTTTTTATTTTCTAGGTGAAGGCGATGGTGCAATAAAATGGGATCTTGATTTTTTTTCAAGATTTATGCAGATGAGAAGAGTTGTTCTGTAGCATGGCCATGGATGCCATAGCTTCACTTTAAAAAAAAATTAGAGGCTCTGTTGCTGAGGTTGGAATAGATGAATGTTGGTAAACCAGGTGATTTTGTTGATGGAAGGGGGAGTTTTGCTGGTGGTGGTTTCGGGGGGATGAATCAAAATTAGTGCTCTGAAATTTTTTTTGTCATTAGTGCAGTATTATAAAATTACACTAAAATATTATCGCGTCTCGCCGGAAAAAATAACACCTGGAAAAGGGACAACGACAACATAAGTATTATAAAATTACACTAAAGTATTGTAAAATTACACTAAAATATTATTGCGTCTCGCCGGAAAAAATAACCCCTGCAAAAGGGACGACGACAACATAGGTATTACTATAAAATTACACTAAAGTATTGTTGTGTCTCGCCGAAAAAAAAATAACAGACAGGAAATGGAACATCTGGAAAGGGATCAACGACAACATAAGTATTATAAAATTACACTAAAGTATTGTTACGTCTCGCCGGAAAAAATAACGGACAACTAAAGTATTGACTCTCGACCTGCCAGAAATTTTCACCGAAAAAAGTATAAAGACTACATATAGGAGCAAATGAGGAAAGTACATGAATAGTGGCATATGTCAGAATGAACAGTGCATAAAGTACATGAATAATGACCTTGTCATATAAAGGTGTACTACACTCTTTTGCCTTCAATTGCAATTGGATTAGTCTTGTATGCACCAGTTACACGGTGCAACTCAAGTTCATTTTTAAAAGTTAAACAGTTTATAACTGAAAAGTTAAACAGTTTATTACAGAAAAGTTAAACTATAAAAGATACACTTTTCAGTAATAAACTGTTTAACTTTTTAAAAATGAACTAGAGTTGCACCGTATAACTTGTGCACAGGAGACTTACTCATTGCAATTAATAAAGCAGAAAGTCCCTATTTGTCCCCTTAATGTAAGTGTCCCTTAAATAAATTTTAATTTTTTATAATTAGATTTTATATATAAAAATTTTATTATATTAATTTACAAAATATTAAAAGGTGTTTATTTATTTTTAATTATTTAAAGTTGACAAAAACTTGTATGAACCCGAATTCACGGTGAACTCGAATTTATCAATTATAACTGTCATGTGTATACACTATTACCAGTGTTCTAAAAGTCGCTAGTCGCTAGTCGGTCGGACTACTAGGGTCTAGCGACTAGAGGGACTAGTCGGAAACTCCTAAACGGTAAATATAATTAATTATTTAATAAATTAATAATACATTATGTATAAAATAATAATAAACATTTTTTAATATTTTTTTAATTAATAAAATTATAACCTAGAGGTCCACTAATAAATAAATGGAAAAGTTGGGCCAAAAGCCCATAGACCTATATCTAAACCTAAATAAATGGGAAAGTTGGGCCAAAAGCCCATAGACCTATATCTAAACCTAAAATTTCAGAAACCCACTTATCCACATTGTACCATCTATTATACTCTTGTTCTCTTCCTCGGTCATTACCACGGATTTTCAGCGGCTGCCTCTTCCACCTCAACCGCCGACGCCGCCCACGCCTGTGCGCTACATCAGACAAAGTCGCAGCCTCGCCTCCGCTCTGCCACACGCGACGCACCCGCTGCCTTCGACGATGCCGTCCAAACACCGATCACCTGTTCGCCGCAGCAGCACCGCCGGAAAAGCTCACCAATCGACGCCGGAGAAGACATCTGGACGTGTAAGTAGCCGACTTGGCGCCTAGACCCGACTAGTCGGCGTCTAGGCGCCGACTAAAGACCCGAACGTTTTTTCTTGCCGATTTGGGGTTTATCGGGTCGGCGTCGGCCGACTAGGCCATTTTTTAGAACACTGACTATTACTATGCATATATATTATCACTGTTAAAAAATTAAGTATATTTTTTTATAACAATGATATTATATATGTTGTGGTACGATTATTACAATGGGCCCAAGCCCATAAATAATCGGACGAGGCCCAAACCCAATACAAGAGAACTTGGAGTGCGAGCACAAACAAAGTCTATGTATACAAGCACGAGCAAGATCAAGATCTGCGAGCACGAGCAAGATGAGCACCTACAAGCACGAGCAAAATGAGCACTACAGGCATGAGCAAGTTAAGCACCTACGTGCACGAGCAAGTCAAGCACCAATGAGCACGAGCAAGTCGAGCACCTACGTGCAAAAGAAAATCGAGTACCTACCGGCACGAGCAAGCTCATGGTCAACTCTTATAGAGAAATTATAGCAATTATGCACAATTTAGAGCATGATTAATATCATTTAATTTCCACACAAGGAAAACTACCATTTATAATGGGAATTCTTCCTACAATAACTTTGTAACGGACTAGTTGACCAACAGAGCATAATAGGCGCACATGCCTTATATAGGATGATCTATAAATATGGCCTTAGGGCCATCATTGTAAAGATCCACGAATTTGTCTAATACAAAGACTACATTTAAGTCCTAGCTCTTGCAATACAAGACCTAGGCAAAACTCTGTGTTATTTACATTTTCTGCACAATTATTCAAGTATTATTATACTTATTTGTTATCCTGATCCCAGCCACATAAGGATTTAATCAGATAATAACAATATATGAACAACAGTGATAGTGATTATACATAACAGTGATAAGAGTTCATGTGAACTCGAGTTCACAAGAGATTTACTCTTTAAAGTTCTAATTTAGATTGATGATTTAGTATACTGTTAAACTATAAGGATGGTCTTTATCACTCTCTTCGTAATCTATGTTTTAAAAGGCGGTAGTGGATATTGAATCGGATACCTTAATTAGCGCTTTTGGCTGGATCAGTTCTGATCGATCAAACCGTCAATAAAGCCGGTATGATATCATAATTATATAATATATAAATTATAGATATTATATAATTTTTTCTTTGTAATTAATATATAATAAAGACACTTGATGGAGACGTTGCATCATTTAAATATGTCGCACCGCCGGGGATGGATGTCAATGTCAAATCGGCTGTTGCATTTTGAGATTAAAGTTTAATTTTCCAAAATAAGATTAGGAATTTAGGCATCAAACACTTCGTCTTTTTTAGATTTTTTTCATAAATATCTTAGGACATCAATAAATTTCTTAAATTGCAAAATAAACCTCAAATATTATTTTCAACCCGATTAATACTGCTTTTAGTCTGTTCTCAAGCGCTTTAGTTTTTTTTTTATCGGTAAATGTTAGCTGTTAGTAATTAGAAGTTGGTTCACCAACTCTCCAAACACTCCAAGAACATCTCCAAGCCAACCTTATATCTCCCTCCTATTCGTTCCCAGAGGGAATCGAACCCTGGTCACTCACTCAAATGAGGAGCCCAGTGACCAAGTGAGCTAACTCACCTGGTTTCTCAAGTCGCTTTAGTAGATGACTGATCGAATGTATTCGAGTCATACATTATTATGTCCAGTTAGCGGTCGGCCGGCCCTACCGGTTTTTTAAAACTTAGTTCATAATTGAACTATCATTTGTTTGATTTTTGCATTTTGATCACCACTTAAGTTTGCTAGTCTCTCCCCTTGACCCTATCTAGTCGGGTGGCCTCATCGCTGTCTTTGTTTATATATAATTTATAATTTATTTTTACAATCCTTACTTTAATATATCTAAATGGTCTATTTTGATCCATAGTTCCATATACTTTTAACTGAATCTTGATCACCTCTATTATACTTTTGTACGATATACAATATAACCTATATTATATAGGATGATAATGGGACAGATCGGGACAGGATCAATCCGTTACAGATCACAGGGCGGGGCAGATCGATCCATTCTAAACTAAAATTTTATAATATATAATATATTTTTATATATTTAAAATAAACTTAAGATCTTAATTAAAAAATAAATTTATTATATTAATATTTTTATCTTTAAAATATGTTGATATCAATTAAAATTTATAGTTAAAACATCATATTATGTTTTATTAGTGTATATTGATCTAAAAAATATTTGTTAAATTGATTTGTTCTTATTTATACTATATATACTAATAAATAATAATATATATTTTTATAAATATCATATATATTCAATTTTTAATAATATAAAAGGGTCAAAATGGAGCGAGATAGGTCGGGGTAGGACGATAATAGTATCCATATCCGCTCCGTTCCATTGCAGATCGCGGGGCGGAACGATCCATTCTGTGCGGATTCAGGTCGGAGCAGGTTGGGGCAAACCAAATTGACATCCCTAATATTATAAAATTAAATCATGCATATAAAACAATTCCTACCAGTCCCACTTGTGGGGCCCATCCAATCACTTTTCCGATCCCATCAGTCCTCTCTATGAACCCTTCACCAAAATCTTCGTATTCGACCACCATCTGCATAGTTCCCTTTGGCCCTGGCTTTCTTAAGGACCAAAGGAAACGATACCCACTATTCTCCAATTCCATAACAATTTCTTTCACTCTATCATCCTCAAAACTCCTCGTGGTTCCAAAGCACAAGAAAACCACTGAGCTCTCCGGCTGTTCGTCCAGCCATTTCTTGACCTCGTCGAATGTTCCGCCGCTTTGTTCACCGTCGCCCAACTTCAGAATCGGGCCCACCGGATAAAATTTCGGCATCTTATTTGATAGACAATCATAATATTCTAATTTAGTTGCAAAACTAGGTAAAATGAATGACAAACTTAAAAAATTTGCACTATTGTATTTGCACGAATTTTAAGAAAAAATAGATAAAGTAAAGAGACTATGAGTGTATTGTGGGGTCCACTAATGAATAAAATAATTGATTATAAGAGTGATAATAAAAGTGACGATTTCAATAAAATGAAAGTGCATATTTCTTGCAAACGGACAAAAAAAGGAAATAGAGCATAAATCCAGTGCACGGAGGGAGTACATACCATCAGAGAGCAGAGATTCAATGGCGAAAGGCTCAAGCTCATAAAAGGTGTTCAAATAATTATGGGACGGAGGGAGTAATTCTTTTATAACAATTTTTTCCTTAACGTCCTAATTATTTTTTCACATTGTAAAGAAATAATTCACATTTATAAAAGTTAATAAAAACAAATTTGGTTGCATAGTTAGATGGGCCTATGCCCTATTGCTATGATCCAGAATACCAAAATAATTCATTCTGCACCACAAACTCTTTCTTCCTTTGATTTTCTCTCTATATATTTTCTCACTTTTTATCAAAATCTAAGGGGGCGTTTGTTTTAAATTCTTCAATGGTAATGGGAATGAAATTTCATTTTCCTCCTTTACCCTTATATATATTGAATGACAATTTGTGTTCATGGTGGTTACATCACTAAAGTTGTGCTCCAATTTTGGAAAATTTGACAAAAAAAGAATGTTGTTGGTAGTAGTATAGGGGATTGATTGAGGAGGATGATTATAAGGTGAGATGGAGGTAATCAAATGGGGGTAATGATTACCTTATTTATGATAAAAAACAATGCTATATACCTCATTTGTTCTCATGATATATAATAATTACTGTTATGTGTGTAAAGATATGCTGAGTTTGGATACTGAAATCTAGTCAGGAATCCTGATCCTGATGGTTTGGCTCAGGAGGAAAATTCCTGAGGTAATATCCTGAGCCTGACAGAAACTGATCCTGTGTCTGAGTGAAGGTTTCATCCTGAGTCTGAGTGTGCTGATCCTGACTTTCATCCTGAGTGTTCATATCAGTGAAGACACGTGTACTGAAGACTCAGTAAACCTGAAGGCGCTATCTTGAGAAGATTGTCCTGAGCTAAAATTACCTACTTCCTAAGTCACTCATGCTGAATCATATCCTGAGCTGACAACAGAGTGTGGCGAAGGCGATTTCGACTGAGTGATAAAGTCGGTTATTTGGACAGCTGGCGAAGTAATCCTATTGGACGCCGGAACAGTTATTCTGGGCGGTTATAACCATACGAATTCGATTGATTGGTTAAAAGCTCAAAAACGGTTAAGGGATATGTCTATAAATACGTATTCATTCCAGTGAATTGAAGAGAGGGTTGACATTCTAAATCTTAGAGTTAGAAAGCTTGTATTCTGTAAACATTATTCTTCATATTAGTGAAAGTGAGCAAACCCATCTGTGGACGTAGATCAATTTGATCGAACCACTTAAATCCTCTATTCTTTGATATCCATTTCTGGTAATTTTGTGTTCATCGTATTTCTTCAATATCTAATTATAGTATTTGGAGATTCAAAGTCCTTATTAAGGTCGATTATTCCTATTAAATTCACAACAATTGGTAGAATTGCTTGATCGAACATTAAATTATCACGATCATCGTGATGTTCCCTCTTAATTTGGTGGTGGAATTGCTTGATCGATTTTGTATGATAAATGGTCATGAATTAGGATTAATTGGTCACAAATTTTGTGGTGCAAGATTAGGATTAGCTCATCAGTTCTGGACCAAAAAAAAAAAAGAGTTTGAATGTTAATTGGGATGAATTAGTTTACTTGTAATTTTAATTAGGTTTTAGAAAACGTGTATTTTTGCCTCTATCTCCTCCGCCACCGTAATTCCCCCCCCCCCCCCCTCTCTCCTCGTGTCTTCATAGTATTTGTTTTGAAACTCTACCAAACTGTTTTTAGAGTAGTTCTTTTTTTTTTTTCAAAAACTGTGAGAAATAATTTTGAATAAAAACTATTGTAAAAGTTATTTTTAGTGTTTCAAAACAGACATATAGTAGTCTAATATGATCATCTTTGTCATCCCTAATTGCTTTCATCTCTTGCTCTGCATAAAACGGACAAATAGCAAGTAGCACTCTGAACCATAAACTCTTCAAAAACGAGTTCCATCCAAAATACGAGACGAAGCCTTCCACCGCCGGATGGGACATCACTGCCACTTGGTGGGACCCACCAAATCAATTTTGCCGGAGAATATATTAGAGAGTGAGAGAGTTTGTGTGACAAATGAGGAGTAACATTGAGGATTGAAACAAAGAAATAAGCATGAAATTTTGAATTATGAGAAATTAAAATTAATGAACCCCTATGTATGGTTCCGTTCACCTAGGTAATTTAGATGGTGTATTAAGGCTATTATTATGTAAATAACATACATTAAAGTTGATTTGGATTGATTCGTAACTAAATAAAGCATTTACACCTATTTGAAATTGCACTAAAAAATGGGACAAGAATGTTTTCCATATTAAAATTTACAAATAAAAAATTTTATTTATCTAAAGAAATATTACGATCATTCTCGACAAAAATAGTTAAAAATTTTGTCATTTTTAAAGACACATATCTCTACATAAACAATACAAAAAAATCTCGTATATTAGTCGTTTAATGCTTATAAGTCAATTCATTGAAGATGTTATGAGAGGTCATCATGCATAGTGGATGTCCAAAGCTTTGGACCAGCCTGGATGCAGTCATAAGGTTAGGACCACTAGTCCAATAATATAAGCGACTGTACTTCCGTCTCTCAAAAGTTTGTGATCCTGTTTTGATACAGAAAAATATAAAGTGCAATGAGTGAACTTAAATCCTCGAAAGATTGTGGTGATTTTTTTACACATTTAATAAAAGGGAAAATTATGTAAAATAGTCATTAGTTATGTAATTAAATTGTAATTTAGCCACATTAATTCAAAAAGATGTTTTTTAGTTATTTTAAAATTTTGGGAAGAAATTTTTTATAGTGGAGATTGTGAATGACAAATATTTTTATTTTTAGAGTACACATATTTTTGTGGGACGATTAAAAAAATATACAATTTTTTTAGAAATAGAGGTAGTATTAGTTAATTATGGATAAAACAGATATATTGAAGGGTATTCCACAGCCCATAAAGTGATTACTTATGAGTGTAAAAATAATTAAATTAAATATGTTGTATTTGCATGTATTGGATGATGAAAAAAATATTTGTAGTTAAGTGCGTGAACAGTAAATCTTAGAAAGATCGTCAAAGTGCCAACAAGAGAAAGATATGAGTGAAGAAAGAGGAAGAGAAGTTGAACAAAAGAACATGAACGAAGAGACATCAGTGACCAGAGAAAGGCAATGATTGAAAAGAAAATTTTAACGACAAAAATCTAAAAGAACACGAGTTATAAAACCAATGTTAAGAGTTGTATGAGTAAACAATTAGGGTATGTTTGGTTCGTAAGAAAAAAGTATCTATCCGTCAAAAACATGCATGATTTTGACGGATAGATACTTTTATCTTACGAACCAAATGAGCCCTTAAAGAATAAATTGGTGAATTTTGTATTTTACTTTAGATAAGACAATAACAGCCTTGAGGAAAATTTGATCACAATTGGACAAACCAATTTTTGGCTAAAAATGGATCAAAATTGGACAATCCAATAAATTATGAAATTAGAATTTAAATATTTTGGAACCAAAGGTGCATAATCTATTAAATTATGAGACTAAAATTAAAAAAATTGTAATTTCTTAAAATTAAAAGTGAACACAAAATAACTTATTGGACAAAAAATATTTCTCTAGTGACCAGCTATAATTATTGGTCCTGCAGAGAAGTTGATGAAGATGTTCTAAACATTTGTAAACACAAAAAGTCAGTAACGTATATATGACCACTGTTGTCCAAACTCAGCAATAACAATGGAAAATTTTCTCAATCTTAGATAACTTAATAATTAAAGCTGACGAGATCAAATTTCCAAATTCATGCATGCATGATATTGATAAGTGTCAATTTTGCTCGAAGAAATTAAATAAATGAATTGATTTTCACACCCTTCTATAAGTTTGGACTTTTAGATGAAGCAGAATTTTTTTATGGTATCAGAATTTGGACTTATCCAGTGTCTTGAGCTCGATTCCCGCTGAGAGAAACTCTACCCCTCACTGGACATTTATTAATACATCTTCAACAAAGAGATATTGAGCTTTATACGAAGATCCACCTTCCACCAAAGCCTTCTGCATTCTCTCCTCCGCCATCGGACGCCTTATTGTTGCTTCTATCTCCTCCACTCCCACAATTTCTTGCCTACATGGTAATCTAATCTGATCATCTCTGCCATTACCAAACGCATTCATCTCTTGCTCTGCATACAACGGAAACTTAGCAATCGGCATTCCCTCCAAAAACGAGTTTCATCCAAAATGCGAAACAAAGCCTCTCACCGCCGGATTGTGACAACACTGCCACTTGGGCTGCCCACCCGATCACTTTCCCTATCCCTTTAGTCCTCTCCAAAAACCACTCGGGCAACACTTTATTGAAATTTTCACATTCGACTACCACTTGCATGGTTCCCTTTATTGCATACCTTTACTTTATATATTTGGGGAAGGTTCGCAATGGTTCAAAAAATTGACTATATTTACAAATTAGTTCATAATATTTGTGTAGAAGTATAATTTTTTTCTTGTACAGAAATATAATTTTTTCTGCATAAAATTAGTTCGTAGTCAATTTTGTGAACTTAATACATTTTTCTATGTATTTTATCATTTATTTCTTGAAATTTATGTACATTCTAACAAAAACATAGTTCATGAACGCAGGGTGTATATTTTCCTCTCAACTCTCTCTACTAGATTCTGTTGTGTTCATAAATAATAACATGTCATACCACCTTATGTATGATACCTTATTCCGACAAAAAAAGTAAGCCCCTAATGAATTTTTTGCTCAAAGTTAGTCTTCTTATGTACATCCATTTTGAAAGGCTTCGTAACATTACAACTTTAGCTGATAAAAATTGACTCAAATTGAAAAACTACTGAGCACAATTAATATTTCAAACTCTTTTATTTTCTAAAGAAAATGATATAATTCAAATACAAATGCAATAAAATATTTAACGACGTGTTTTAGATCTCTAAGTCTATAACGAGAAATGCTTCTAAATTTAAAAGTTGAGTCACATTATCTTAAAAAAAAAAACACTTATAGTAATGGATTTAAAACAGGCACTAAATTCCTATGCATTAGCATTTTTCATAACATCCTCAATCAGACGACGCCGTGCATTGTAAGAAGATCCACCTTCCACCAAAGCCAATCTCGCCTTGCCCTGCATTTCAATCACCTTCCGCCTCACCCCACTTCCTCCCTCCTCCGCCATCAGCCGCCGTATCGCGGCCTCTATCTCCTCCGCCCCCACGATCTTCACCCCCGCCTCCTCCTTATGGTAGTCCAATCTGATCATCTCCGCCATCCCGAGCTCCTTCACCAGCTGAAACGCGTTCAGCTGCTGCTCCGCGTACAGCGGAAACGTGGCAATCGGCACCCCGAACCACACGCTCTCCAGAGTCGAGTTCCACCCACAGTGCGAAACGAATCCCCCCACCGCGGGGTGGGCCAGCACCGCCAGCTGCGGGGCCCACCCGATCACCTTCCCGACCCCCTCCACCCGTTCAAGGAACCCCTCCGGCAGCACCTCGCCGGGATCCTCGTAATCCGCCGGAATCGTAAATTTCTCCTCGGGAGGCTTCCGCAGAGACCACAGAAACCTCTGTTTGCTCTGTTCCAAAGCCTTCGCAATCTCCCTCACCTGCTCCCTTTCCCAACTTCCCCTGCTTCCGAAACAGAGGAAAACGACCGATGAATCGGGCTGCTCGTCGAGCCACTCGATGACACGGCCTTGCCCCTCTCTCTCATCCCCTTCCTCCTGCAGAACCGGGCCCACAGGGTAAACTTCAGGGATCTCCACGTCAGCTGAGAGGGCTCTGATCGCGTGCTCCTCAAACTCAAGAAAGGTGTTCACTATGATCCCCTTCGTCTCCCTGAACCGTCGGATGAAATCAAGAAAGCGTCTTTCCTCATCAAACAGCCCGGAGGGCCACACACGCACGGGCAGAGGATTAACATAGGTCGAAACAGAGATCTCAGAGCATGACATCAAATCTAGATCGTGACCATCCACCAGCCTCTGGATTTCCAGCATGAACCCCAGAGTAGCTGCCCCGCAGGTGAAGAAAACATAAGAGGGAGCTCCAAATTCGTTGGCCACATCAATCATGGCCGTGCAGAACATATCTATCACGAAGCCCGAAATCCTTTTCGATTTTCCGGCCTTGATGATTTCAGAGACGGCGGCTCTGACAGAGTCCCTCTGGCCGTTGATGAATCGGACCATCCGAGTTTTTGGGTTTTCATAATCTATGAGTGATTTACTTTCTTGCAGCTCGACGAAGTTGATGCGGGATTTGGGCAGATTCTTGATGTAGGGGCCGATCTTGGTGTCGATGGACATCGGCATGATGAGGACTGTGACGGCGAGGCGGTGGTCTTGCTCGGAGAGGAGCGTCGCCTTCGTTACCGCCGCCGCGAGGTGGCTCAGTATAGGGAATGGGATGAACACCAGGCTTGCATTTTCTTCCGCGGACATTTTTTTTTTTTTTTTTTAGGGTTGAGGATTCGAAAGGGAAGAGAGATTATTACAAGGGGATCATAACGTCATTGCTTTGCTGTCAATTCAATTACTTTTTCCACACAGATGTTAAAGAGTAAGTTTCCATAGCACCGGATTTATTAAAAGTTGTACTCCTCCTCTTTCGGATTTTTTTTTTAAAAAAATATCTGAATACACGAATTAAAAAAAAAAAGATAAAGTATGTAAATATGAAATTAATTAATAAAATATAAAAAATATATTTTATTAATTTTTGTGAGTGTAAAATGTGGGAAAAAGAATTGGGATATCTCAAAATAGAAAATGTGAAAAAAAGAGTTGAAATAGAAGATATATTTGTTATTAATGAAAAATTATACATATTATTACATAAAATTTTATTTTCTAAAAATACATTTTTTAATACTAGTATGTGTAATTATTTAGTATTAATTTATACAATAACTTAAAATATATACTTAAAAATTATAGTATATTTAATGCATACAAGACTTCAAAAAGTTTTTTTTTTTTTTTTATTTGTTACAAGGATGGAATTTGGATTGTAGTACATGGATTTTCAAGAGTGTGGGGGCACCTCATGCCCAATTAAATAAGTGTAATTATTGATTAGATATAATTAATTATACTTGAAAGGGTGGGGGCACCTCATGCCCAATTAAATAAGTGTAACTATTGATTAAATATAATTAATTATACTTAGGGTATGTTTGGTTCGAAAGATAAAAGTATCTATCCATAAAAAACATGCATGCTTTTTACGGATATATACTTTTATCTTCCGAACCAAACATACCCTTAAAAGAATATTTTCATACACGATAAATTTAATTACATATAAAAATGAGACCCCAAGTAGTAAATCGATTATTCGGTAAAAACGGTGAATACTCCCTATGTCCCATCTTATTTTTTTATAAA
>JAPKLY010000250.1:427438-477349 GCA_026898435.1 Prunella vulgaris | reverse complement strand
ATACATTTGCTCTAATTGTAACATAAATTTGTTCCTTAGTTTGTATTACTATATGGGCAATTGTGTGTTACTACAAGAATAAATATGTGTTTCTTATCTATTCATCATCCTTTTAAAAATCTAGGTATATTGAATAATGTAATAATACAATTTTTACTATTCTATATGTGTTGCTATATGAAAAAATATTTATTTCTATAAAAATAAATAATATATTTGTGAAAAATAATATTTATTCTTATAGTAACACACATTTTACTCTTTATATTATATAAAAATATTTATTTTATAAAAACAAATGAATATATTTAAGAAGAATAACATCTTATATGATAGTAATTAACATACATTTGCTCTAATTGTAACACATATTTGTTCCCCATTTTGTGTTACTATATGAGTAAATGTGTGTTATTATATGAGCAAATGTATATTAATGTAAGTATAAAATATATTTTTATAATAATAAATTTTTTTTTTTTAATTTAATCATTATATCTTGAAATCTAGGCGTATTGATTCATATAATAATTTTTTTTTACAATTTATATGTATTATTATATGAAAAAATAATTATTTCTATAATAATAAATAAATATTTGTAAAAAAATATTTAATATGATAGTAACACACATTTTACTCTTATATTACATGAAAATTTATTTATTCTATAAAAATAAATAAATATATATAAAATAGCAACATTTAATATGATAGTAAAATAAATTTTATCTTTTAGTAACACACATTTATTTATATAGTAATACAATTTAAAAGAAATTTTTAAATTTGTAAAAAAGAAAAAGATTATATAATTTTAAAAAAAAAAGAAAAAAAAAAGGAAGTAAGCAATAGTTGGCCGCATGCATTGATAACTGCAACTGCAAACATACAAGTTAACTTTGCCCGGAAGCCGAAGGGCAATCGCGATAATTTATTATTTTTTTAGTTTATTTTTATAAATTTCTACGGTAGAAATTTTTGTATAAGTTTTTGTCAATTTTTAGAGACCAAATTTAGACTATATTTATTCAAAATCCCTCCGCAGTCCAAAATAGGTCAATTACGAAATGATACAAAAATAAGCACTATTATCAGATTGGTACAATATGCAAAAAAATAACTCTATTATTCAACCTATATTTACACTATTATACAAAAATTTTGTACCTATTTAAAATAGGGCATTATTTTTGTATCAACTTGCGATTATTTCAAAATAAATATATTTCTCTTTCTTTCACATACACAATTTTTAATATATTAAATCTTATCACTCTTTCTTACTTTATCAACACCACTTCACAACTACAACCTTCATTAAATAAATAAAATTTTGATTTTTTATAATTAGATTTTATATATGTAAAATTTTTATTATATTTAAAATTTCTAATTATAATAAAAAATTACCATATACTTAACCCGTTACAATAAATTTCAATAATAAAATTAAATATCACATAAGTTGAAATACATAAAAAATAATACATAAATTAAATTAATAATAGGTGCATGAGTTTTTCTCATATATGTTCAATCATATAATTTATAAAAAATTAAAAATTGAGATATTTTTGGAGTTTGGATAATTTTGGATCCATATTGTAAAATTAGAATATGAAACAAATAAGAAAATGAAAGAGATAAAATAATTATATTTTAATATATTTCAATATTAATGTCTGTTTATAGAGAAAAAAAATCTTAAAATTTAATATATATATATATATATTTATAAAATAATATCTTAAATTAAAATTTTAAATTATATTTAAAATAATATATATATATATATATTACATACTCCCTTTGTCCCAACATTTTCTTCATAGGTGGACTTTCACGCATATTAAGAAAAAGTGAAGTATGTGAGTGTGAAGTTAAATAATAAAATATAAAAAAGTGTATTTTATTGACTTTTGTGAGTGTAAGTTGTTTCCTTTTTTTGGGTATGAAGAAAGAGTTTGGACGTCCATATAAGGAAAGTGTGAAGTTTATCTTGGGACAGAGGGAGTATTAAATAATGACAATGACACAAAATTATATTCTGAACTTTTATTTCTTTTTTAAATTTATTTTGTCATGTTGTGGTATAAACATAGACTTACAAACATTTATAAGTAGCGTGTCTAAGTCAATAGCCATTAGTCACGCCATTCCTAGTCAAAATAACTGGTTACCTTCCGGCAATGGCACCATCGACTTGTATTATATTTTGTAAATAAACAAAATTCTAATTCTTAATAGGAAGGGATCGTGTAGTACATATAAATATAGGAATCAAATATTATCGAACCATGAAAGGTAAATATGGGATCTTTTAATTGTTTGTTTAATAAAAAATAAACTATTCTAATAAAATTAAAATGCAAAAGGCGTTGTTTTCCTAATTCTAATAATATGTAAACACATGCGATAAAATAAACTAACTTTCAAGTGAAAGTGCAAAGGATGGTGTACTCTAATTATGATCGTTTAGAAATTCCCCCTATTAGTTTAGATCAATTTAGAACTTAAGTTCGTTCAAAATTAAATATAACAACCACCACATAATTAAGCATTCAACTCATACACAAATATAAATGCACTGTTATCTATCATCGACGAGTCGGGATAAGTGCATCTAGAGTCATCATTCTCATCTAGTGTCGGGATAAGACTAGAATGAAACGTAAACTCGAGAGAGTTTGACTTCAGTAACCGCTTGATTTTGGGAATTTAATATCACTTGAGATGCCACTCGACCCAATTGAACGGACTTCAAAATTTAATTCACAATTCTGGTGACTGTAGAGGTAACATCGTTTGTGCAAAGGTGGGCTTCAATTGGCGATCGACAATGGAATAAACGACGATCGAGACAGAGATTAGGCGCGAGGGTAGCGACCTGTGCTTCCATGGCTGATTTGAGCGGCGGACAGTGGTTGTGACGCGATGGGCGCGATTCTGACAGAGATTGATTCCGGCAATGGCTGGATGGGTGCGTCGAAAGCAGGCGTGACATTGGCGGACAAAGATTGCTTCGCAACGTTGGAGCAGAGGTAGTCATGGTGGTTTTGGACTGTGCTGTCGTGATAGGGTGTTGTAGTACCATTGAGATGAAGTATTGTTCGAAGTGTGGTTGACACTCAAGACAACACTTAATTTGTTCAGAATAATATAGAGAGAATAAGTAAACAACGGAAGACTTGAATATAAGGATTTACTCAATCTTTCCACAAACTAAATTAGTTTGTGGCGGCCTTAAGGCAGAAATATCACTAACTTGGAAAAAGTGATTACAAAAACAAATTCGAGACTTGGAAACATTCCTTCCAAATCTCAAACATAAAATCAGATAAAATATCCAAACAAATTCTCAAATGGCAAACCTAGATTGTTAAGTCTAAGCCTACTTCAAGTACAAACTGCCACTACCTGTGAACAGCTCAACAAAACGTATGGGATAATACTATACACAGGGTTGTATAAGATGTAAACAATACATGTGAAAACACTACACTGAAACCGTAAAGTTGGTTCCTATAAAAGCGCTATGCTTCAGTATATAGTGTAGGGTCTCTCTCTCTTAGTTTCTAGACGTCTTGATCATCTATTTATAGATGTGGAAAGTGAATCCGTCCATCAAAGTAGTGGATACAATGGAGAGAAGTTGAGATCCACTTTTATAGGAGTTGAGGTTACCACCATGTAACTTATATTCTTCTCTCTCTCGGTTCTAACTCCCTTGGTTCCAGATCCTTCCAGGTGCATCAATAATATTCTGGGACAGTCATGAATATTCTGGGATATGTGAATAACTGCCATTGACCGACGTTGACCAGAAGACAACACCAAGGACAATCATTCGAGCAACACTTAGCAGTCTATCATTAGAACATGTTTCCTGGAGAATGTTGACCTGAAATGATAGCAAAGACAAATATTCAAAACAACATTAAAAAGTTAGTCGTTAGAACGAATTTCCTAGAGGATGGGTGTGATTCCAAATGTGATCAATACTGGTCTCAACACTCACATCAACATGTCAGTTTCCATAGAATTGAGTAGAGGAGTGTCAAAGATTGTGTGTAATTTATGGAGAGAAAGAAAATACATTTATTCCTTTAATTTACAGCAGCTTAGTCAAACATATTGATTATGCTTCTTCAAAATAGTCGCCACTCGACCCGGGCTTGGCCACTCGACCCTGTCGAGTGGTGTATGGATTTTATTTTTCAAAACTCTCCACTCGACCCGAGCTAGATAGCTCGAGCTGGTCGAGTTGCTCACAAGTTTGCATGCATAAAAGAATGTCCACTCAACCCGAGCTAGATAGCTCGACCTGGTCGAGTGGATTAAATTTCTGCCCAAATTCAACTTTTGACCCGCTTACCCGGTTCTTGTTAAGGGCTTGTTTGGCACCACTTGAATCCAAAAATTTGTCGTTTTCTCCATAACTTTCACGTACGAGCTCTGTGTTGAGCAATTTATATAACTGTAGGACTTATATGGCTAATTATACTTATGAAATCACTCAAACAATAATCAAAAGGTATTAATGGGATTTATAATATGATTTAGTAGTTGAAATGTAGAGAGAGAAATTGTGTAATGTATCTCTTGTATTTTTGAAATCAGATCCTACAAAATGAGATGTTTTTACATATTTATACCCTTTTTAAGGGTGAGGTGGCGCCCACTTAAGCCACATGGCTTCTGGTGGTGACAAGTGTCCTCCACTTGTCACCCCCTGGATGTTCTACCCCACTAACTCTGGCCTAAATGATCTGAACCCTTCATACAGGTTCCTTAGACATCTTGTGTCTTCTTTCTTTCGAGGAAGAGACGAGCATTGTAGCGAGCAAAGGGGCAAGCAAACGGGCGAGCACTGTAGGCTTATCCACTTGGCTTGCTGCCTTGCCACGTCCAGGCCGAGGGCGAGCATGGAGACGAGCAGGTGGGCGAGCATGAAGGCGAGCAACCTAGTCTTGGCTTCATGGGCTTGTTGCTTCGTCATGTCCGGAGCTTCGGGCGATCAAGTGGCGAGAAGTCCAACGAGCATTGAGGCGAGCAACTGGGGATTGACCATGTAGGCTTGTTACCTCGACACCTCTAGGCTCTAGTCAGCATGTGGGCGAGCATGTGGGCGAGCAGCTTACTCATTCCTGCTTGTTTATACTTCCGTTATTCTCTAATCCTCAAGCTTAGAACCTTTTATCAACACTCTGATTTTCAAACCGTTTGCTGCTATGTGCTCCATTTTTCCTCTATTTCCTGTTATTTCATGAAAACCCAATTTTGGAGACATTAAACACGATAACTCATAACTTTGTGTTATTTTACATGCTAAATATTCAATTATAACATAAAATTCATATTTAAATTCAAGTAATTTGCACGCAAATCAAAAGTTATATCATTTAAAATAATAAAATTAGTTTGATTGAGTGTAAAAATAATGCCATTTTAGGTATATATATGACTAGTGTGAGGATAAAGTTAAAGTAGTAAATTTTCATTTATAGGGTGTGAAAACAATTATGTGACGGATAGTAAAAGAAAGTGTGCAAACAATTATGGGACGGAGGGAATAATTCTTTTATCACATTCTTTCCCACTTTTTTCCTTAACATCCTAATTATTTTTTCACATTATACAAAAATAATTTACATTTATAAAAGTTAATAAAAATATATTTTTATCTTTTATTATTTAACTTTACATTCTTATAATTTACTTTTTCTTAAACTGTATATAGTGTAATACCCGAGTTTCTCACTACTCATTGGCTAATATACTTCATGTGTTGTATGCATTTTATTTACTTATATGTTAATTGCTTAAATATATTTCATGTCTTATGTGCATTTAAATTACTTATTTGATAATTTATAATTGCTTGAATATATTTTATGCAATATGTGCAATTTAATTATTATCATACTACTTACTATTTGAGTACATTTTCTATTACTCATATGTTATTTGTGATGTTGTGTTAATTATTTTACTTATAAATGTTGAATTATTTATTGAATTGGTATACGTCTTTATTTATTTATTAATGAGAAAATTCTTGTTTAATTTATTTGAGACTCTAGTGGGATAAATGTGTTGTGCTAATTGTTTGGGTATTAGTGGTGTAAGTTAAGTGTTAATAATTAAGGATTAATTGTAGGAATTAAATAGAATAATTAAATAAAATATATATAATATATTACATTATAAATATAATAATGTATATATATATGCAAACCGGGTAATGGCCCGTACTATGTGTCAAGACGGGTAATGGCCCGCACTATTTGCAAGCCGGGTAATGGCCCGTACTATATGCAAGCCGGGTAATGGCCCGTACTATTTGCAAGCCGGGTAATGGCCCGTACTATGTGCAAGCCGGGTAATGGCCCGTACTATGTGTCAAGAAGGGTAATGACCCGCACTATCTGCAAGTCGGGTAATGGCCCGTACTATATGCAAGCCGGGTAATGGCCCGTACTATCTGCAAGCCGGGTAATGGCCCGTACTATGTGCAAGCCGGGTAATGACCCGTACTATTTGTCAAGTCGGATAATGATCCGTACTATGAGAACATGAGTTGTATTTTCATATCATATGCTCAATCCATATCTGTCTAACAGTGTGTCACGGGCCCTTAATAAGTATTTCAGAAATAAATTGATGTTTTCAAATGAGAGTGCATTGTGCATGGGAAGAATTTTGAGTGAAACTTCACATCATGCATAATTTCTACTTACTGAGATTTATAAATCTCACGTAGTTTATGCATTGTAGGTAATCCTAATGATATGTGATGTGGTGTTCGAGTTGGAGTAGTTGTGGCGCTCTTGCAAGCTTTATGAGTTGCGGTGTACATAGATGACGACCTGCGGGCAGGACCGTGACTTATTTTGCTTCCGTTGTTCGCTTTATATGTATAATTAATATTTGGGAGCAAAGTTTCTTAGTCTTGTTGTTTTGTGGTTGCTAATGTGCAAACTGGCTATAGCTTCCGCTAGCTAAAATCAACATTTCATTTTGTTATATTCATTTGGTAACGCCTCAACCCTAAGACAACCTTCTCTTTTTCAAACTAAAAATTTACGGGGCGTTACATATAGTCTTCCTATAAATGGAGAATAACGAGTAACTCTCATGTGGTTCAATTGAAATGTATTTTTAAATGATAATTTTGCTATAATTGAAAATTTATTTTTTTTTCTTTCACTAGAAGTCTTCTTGATATGATTTAACAAGAGGTAACTACTTAATAAATATAAGAGTAATTTTTCATTGATAACGGAGATGATTTTTAAAAATACACTTGAATTATGCACTGCACCCAATGTATATAAAATTAATAATTTATTAACTTTTATAAATAAAATTTATTTAATTTTTGTGGGTGTGAAAGTAATATAGAGACGTATATAGGAGGAGAAAGCAACATATAAAATTAACTCATGCATATAAAACAATTCCTAATTATTAAGTTTGTTATAAAATCTTCAATGAAAAGACGCTGAGCATTATATGAAGATCCACCTTCCACCAAAGCCGACCTCGCCTTGTTCTTCACCTTCTGCCTCACCCCACTTCCCCCTCCTCCGCCATCAGCCGCCTTATCGCCGTCTCTATCTCCTCTGCCCTCACAATTTTCGGCACCGTCTCTCTCTTCATGTCCTTATGGTAGTCTAATCTGATCATCTCCGCCAACCCCAATTCCTTCACCAGCTCAAACGCATTCATCTGTTGCTCTGCAAACAACGAAAATGTAGCAATAGGCACTCCAAACCATATACTCTCCAGAATCGAGTTCCATCCACAGTGCGACACGAACCCTCCCACCGCCACTTGTGGGGCCCATCCGATCACTTTCCCTATCCCACCAGTCCTCTCAACACTTCACCAAAATCTTGGTATTCGACAACCATCCGCATAGTTCCCTTTGGTCCTGGCTTTCTTAAGGACCAAAGGAAACGATGCCCACTATTCTCCAACGCCATACAAATTCTTTCACCTGATCGTCCTCAAAACTCCCCATGGTTACAAAGCACAAGAAAACAACTGAGCTCTCCGGCAGTTCGTCCAGCCATTTCTTGACCTCGTCGAATGTTCCGCCGCTTTGTTCACCGTCGCCCAACTACAGAATCGGGCCTACTGGATAAACTTTCGGCATCTTATCTGATAGACAATCATAATATTCTAATGCAGTTGCAAAACCAAGTAAAATGAATGACAGACTTAAAAATTTGCACTATTGTATTTTGTAGGAATTTTAAGAAAAAATAGATAAATTGAAGGAATTGCAAGGGTCCACTTATAAAAAAATTAAATAATTGTGAGAGTGATATTAAGGATGGTGACTTTCACAAAAGGAAAATGCATATTTCTTTGAACGGACAAAAAAAGTCATTAGAGATCAGAGATTCAATGGCGAAAGGCTCAAGCTCATAAAAGGTGTTCACCTTCATCTCCGATATTTTCCTCAAGAATATGTCCCGCATGGGACCGCCTTCCCTAAACACAGCAGGCAACACTTTCGCCGGAGGCGGAACAGGGGATCGGCAGCACTTCCTCGGAGTCCTTATACCTCGTCAGGTCCTCATTCATCTCGAATTCAGACCTGACGAAGAATTCAGATAACCCGAGACCACAAGCACCGGTGTGTAGGACGGGATGCCGAATTCGGCCCCAACTTCGTCGAACTTGTTGCAGAATATGTCGAGAACGAGGCCGACGATCCGAGGACCGTCCTCCTCGGATGACCGCTTGATCATGCCGGAGACTGCGTCTCTAATGCAAGTTATGTGGTTGTTGATTAGATCGAGAAAAAAGAAGGCCTTGGAAACAGAGGGGTCCCCTGTTTTTGGGAGGTGTATGAAACGTAAGCGCGATGAGGAGCTTGAAGAGATTTTGTGGATGTAATCGTCGATGGCTGCGTCGCTGAGGATGTGCATGATGAGCACGGTGACGGAGAGGCGGCCGTCGTGGTCGAGGAGGCGCTTGGCCGCCTCGACGGTGGAGACGAGGTGGCTCAGCCCCGGACAAGGGATGAATACCAATTCAGCTTTCTTCATTTCTACTTGCTTGGATGTGGTTTGACAGTGATGGCATGAAATAGTTTTTGGAGTATAATTGATTTTGGAGGGATAAGATAAGCATGGCTGTCTGCTCTTGAGGCTCACAACCCAGGGCCAAACATTTTGTGTACTTTTAGGGGTTCAAATGTTGTGATATATGTATTGTAGGGGTTCAATTTTGGACCAACCGAATAGACTGAATTTTTGTGGGTTATGGATCGAACCGGACCGAACCGAATTATTTCTATTTGGTCCAAATAGTTTAAAAATGAAAAAAATTATATTTCATCACAAATTAAAGATATACAATAAAAAATTATATTTAGTTCAATTCCAACAAATTAAAGAGATACAATACAATTAAATTCAATAAAGTTCGCAACATTAATTTAATAAACTCCACCACAATTTAAAGTTGAGTGAGTTGTGGATTGATTTTTAATTCTTAGTTACAATTAATCTAACTATGTGTATTGTGTATTGTGTATTGTTGTGTAGTACGTATTATTTAGGTTTTACTTTTTATTATATATAGATAATATAATTATTAATTAATATATATATATAATATAATTAATTTTTTTTAATCAAAATTCGATCCATTCGGTTTTTTCGGTCTAATCGATTTTGATTATCCAAAATCGGACCGAACCGAATAGACCGAATTTTTAAAATTTTGGACTGAAAACCGAACCGAACGGACCAAATTTCATCGGTTCAGTTCGGTTTTTCGATTTTTTCGATTTTGTGAACACCCCTAAATATTATATAACTAAAATAATTAATACTCTCAATGTCCCACAAAAATTTACACACTTTACTTATTTGGACGTTTGAATTCAAATTTGCACACTACTAAAAAAATTTAATTTGTATGTATATTTACAAAAATGTACATATGTTTACACATATACCACTATTTTGTATATAAAATATATTTTTCTTAAAAAATGTGTCATCCCATAGGGTGCATGCAAGTTTTCACGGATAGAAGGAGTATTTGTTATGATTTATTAGGGATAGAGATTTTTTAGGTCCCATAACTTTGCCTTTTTCCAAATACGTCTCAATAAAGTTGATTTATCCAATTACGTCCCAAATATCTATTAAGTATACAATTTACGTCCCAAATCTCGCCGGATTTAACCGGAGTAAGCAAAACGACGTCTTTTTGACCCCATGTGCCGATAACGTGCCATTTAAATTGGGCTTTCCGGCGTGCTAGTGACATAGAATTTATTTTTAAATTTTCAAATAATTTTTTTGCCAAAATGAATTAATGGACTTCCACCTCATTTTCTAAAAATTAATAAAAATGAATAATTAAAAAACAAAATTTTCCCTAATTTAAAAGGAATCCCGTCCTCTTCTTCCCCAAATAATTCAATTGTATCAGAAGAACTCCATTGCACTTGAGGCTCCTCGTATCAACATTTCTTCTTCCCAAAATATATTTCATTGTAGAAGAACATTGTATTTCTTTTGGAGGCGTAAAATGTTTTATTTTGGCAAAAAAATTATTTGAAAATTTAAAAATAAATTCCATGTCACCAACACGCCGGAAAGCTCCAATTTAAATGACACGTGATCGGCACATGGGGCCAAAACGACGTCTTTTTGCTTACTCCGGTTAAATCCGGTGAGATTTGGGACGTAAATTGTATACTTAATAGACATTTGGGACGTAATTGGATAAATTAACTTTATTGGGACGTAAATTGTATACTTAATAGACATTTGGAACGTAATTGGATAAATTAACTTTATTGGGACGTATTTGGAAAAAGGCAAAAGTTATGGGACCTAAAAAATCTATACCTGATTTATTATGATTGTTGGTAACCTTTTATCCAGAATGGATTATGTAGCTTATTCTAAGATTATCAAACAAAAATCATAGATCTTTCTCTTTTGGATGGTTCAAAAATTGTAGAGTGTGATGAAATGCATGAGCTTTCTAGCAGTGTGAACTTCTTTATTATAATAAAGATTACTAGCTTTATAATTATTTTACAAGCATGAGGTGGTCTTTGACTGAGTCATCATTAGGTGGTCTTTGACTGAGTCATCATTATCTGCGTAATGATATGTGTTTAAGATAAGATTACTTGACGAGCTTAACATTTAAGTAATCTTTATTTTTATAGTTAGTCGTTTAGACTTCTCTGATAAATTATTTTTAAACTTTAGTTTTAAAAATTTGAATATTTGCAAATAAATTATTACCTTTCATTGTTGTTATATTATAACTTATAAATCAATTTTACGAGTAGCCCTCTTCATGTCCGGTTCTAACGTGGCATATAGATATGGTAACTCTTTAATTAAACAACGTCATTTTAGATTTTGGTCTAAAAATTAGATACTAAGAAAACATGTTATGGGCACAAAAATTATTGCCCAAAATATTAATTTACAATATATTAAAAGGTGTTGATTTATTTCTAATTATTTAAAGTTGACAAAAACTTGTATGAACCCGAATTCACGGTGAACTCGGATTTATCAATTATAACTGTTATGCATATACATTATTACTGTTAAAAATTGAGTATATTTTTTATAACAATGATATTATATGTGAACAACAGTGATAGTAATTATACATAATAGTGATACGAGTTCATGTGAACTCGAGTTATCAAAAGACTTACTCTTTAAAGTTCTAATTTAGATTGATGATTTAATATACTGTTAAACTATAAGGGATGGTCTTTATCACTCTCTTCATAATCTATGTTTTGAAAGGCGGAAGTGAATATTGAACTGGATACCTTAGCGCTTTTGGCTGGATCGGTTCTGATAGATCATACCGTTAATAAAGCCGGTATGATGTTGTCACATCCCAATTTTTATATACTTGTTTGACATACTAATAACATGTGTTTTCTTTTAATATAGGAATTTAAGAAACAAATGTTTATATAAGGTCTTAATCAACTCCCTCAAATAAAAAATAACACAATTAATTTAAATAAACAACGGAAGAGATTTAGGTACAAGCTTAATAATAAGTATATTAATTTGAATATTTTATGTAATTTATTAAACACCAACACAATTAAAATTGTATCTTTAAATGAGAATAAAAATATAATACCAAGAAGAATATAATTTAAACATGAAAAATAGTGTCCTAAAACAAATTAAAACAATAACAAATTATATTTATTTATAGGCAATCCACCTCGCCTTCACTGCGCACTCCACCTTATCCTTAATCTGTAAAATGTTAAATTGATTAAGGTGAGCAAACAACAGGCTCAGTGGGGAAAAATATTTGTCACAATTAAGTATAAAATATAATTGTAATCATTATCCAACACACAATCTCACCCATAGTTGTGTTGACTTTGTCAACCATAATTGATATATGTTATATGGCATTTACCCTGCCGAACATAATATATTACATAATCAGTATGTTATACGGCCTTTACCCCGCCGAACATAACATATTACATACCTGAATCATAGCGTGTTATACGGCCTATACCCCCGCCGAACATAATAAATCATACTCTCTCTGTCCACTAAATTATTTCCCACTTTCCTTTTTTGTTTGTCCACAAAACTTTTTCCCATTTCCTTATTTGGAAACAACCTACACTCACAATAAAATTTTGGGCCCCGCAATACTCTTACTTTTCTCTTACTTTATCTATCATTTTAATATAATACTACTTTTCATTAAATTCCGTGCCCACAAATAAATGAGAAAAAATTTCATAGACGGAGGGAGTAGTTCATAATAGTAAGTTGGTGTAAATAATAACAATCAACTACACATGGTATTTAAAAGTGACAAACGAAGTAAGAATCCCACCTTAAAAACTGATAAACATCGTAAGCATGTAAGTGACTTAAAACGTAATGTCATCTTCATTTGAAAAGAAAGAGATATATGTTCTATGTTTTATTATTTAATTTAGGAAACATATTATAAAGACTTGGGGTATACATAGAATTGTTCAAGTTATTATTATTATTACTAGTTGCATATCACGTGCTTTGCACGTGGTCATCGCTATGTACTTTTATAGTGCATGATTGTTGAGAAGTTGTGTGACAGCTATGCAATAAACACAATTTAGTCAAACTCAAATAAGATCAAGATATCAATACAAAAAGTAAAATTCCTCGGTAAATAATTATTTTCAATTTGTATTAATATTGCTTCCTTTAGATTCTCTCTACTATCCAAAATTTATTATTATCATCAATCGAAGATATAAAAATGATTCAATTATAAGTGCAACGAAACCAAATAATAACTGACAGCTACAATGCTTTAATAATTTATTACAGTTTCAGTAAAGCTGAACTCTTGGTCATTACATATTTCTTTCATAATAGTGTTGCTCATGAGACATTATCAACGACAATGCAAAATAAAAGTTGAGAGCTATGCACTCAAAAACATATCTAGTATTATCACCATCTAGTCCTCAATTCTCATATTAAATATAGTTAGCAATTAAAAGAATAGGAAAATAAGGGGATATTCTGATGGATCAAGTCTTTTCCTATATAAAAGTAAAGACAAATTATTAGTTATTCATAAATAAGAAGATGGAAGTATATTATAAAGTAGGATCAAAGACTTGGAGATAAAACAATGCCCTCTCCACTTTGACCATAAGATAGAGTCTCTATAATCGAGCAGCAAAAAAGTACTCCCTCCGTTCCAGAGGTGTTTTCACCTCTGGGATGGCACAACTTTTAAGAAAAGTAGAGTGTTGTGTAAAATTATATTATTAAAATAATGAGATTAGTTGGATTGTGAGGATAAAGTTAAAATAATAGTTTCCATTTATAGGGTGTGAAAACAATTGTGGGACGGACGAAAAAGGAAAATGTGAAAACAATTATGGAACGGAGGGAGTATTATATATGTTCTATTCATTAACTTGACATGAGGTTTCATCATGAGTTATTGTTTATTCTAAAGATGAAATATGAAAAGTAGATAGCAGTAAGATATGATTCTCGATTACACCCATATAGTAAATGGCCAGCCTATGTCAACCACTTCTATCATACTTTTTTTTAACGGGCACTTCTATCATACTCAATATTCTTTTATTTTGATTATTTAAAAAATAAATTCCACACTTGTAGATATTTTTTTTTATCGGACAAATGGCGACTCGAACCCATGCTATACCACACTTGTAGACAGTTGATACTGCATCAAATTTTTTAGATAATTAGCACACTAATCTACTAAGTAAAACTGGAGCATCACCAATGAATAAAAGCAACAATAAGCAGCAGTGGACTTCCACAACATATGGTATTTAAAAGCAAGTATAAAAAATTAGGACTAAAATAGGCAAACATAGGTAACCGAGAGATAGGGAGAGAGATCTGATGTACTTTTTGATATAATTGTCACATCCAGTAGGACCAATTGCATCTGCAGCTATCAAAGGCATAGGAGAACATGAAAATTGGGATATGACAAAATAGGAAACTGCAATTGTTGCATAAACATGAAATATCAACACAAAGATTAAATCGAATGCAATAAAAACATAATAAAGTTAACATTTAAACTCAGAGTTGATAAAATAAGTACAGTCTAATTAATTTGTCAAGTAATCAAAAGTCGCCCGTGTAAGATTGAGTATGTGGAATTACTCGAGGGCATTATCTGCAGTTGTACAATCATGTGTATGTGTAAGAAGGCCTACTTCAAACCAATTTTAATATCCTTAATTATAATAGTATCCTTAATTTTAATAACCTAAATGGAGAAGATAACAAATTTTAATCAATCTCAGAAATTGAAATCCAAAGCTATCAACACAAAATTTCAACCAAGCAAATTAAAAACATATAAAAACTTCACACATTTTCATGGTCCATGTGCATGAGAAGCTTAATTTCAAGCAGAGATCGTTTCGCATCAATCTTATTATCAAATACATTTGCAATTATCTTAATCGCTAGATCTTTCTTCATCTTGGAATTCGTAGCAGCGTTGCACACAGTAAAACCACACCAAATCTATAAAGTTCAGATTACTAAGTAAGGATACAACATATTTTACTACAATGGTAGACAAGATAAGTTTAGAGAACTGTGCTATTCAACCAATTAGTTGGAGTTTTAGAGCCTAATTAAGAATAAATACAGTCAAAGCAAATAGTATAACAACGTGGCAGAATGGTATTACCAGTAACATATCTTTCCTGCCAGCATTGTGTGGAGCAGCGTCCCAAAACTCCCCACGCATCTGCATTAGTTGTGCCCTTTTTATTGCTTCTGAATGCTTCAAGCCTTGGGTTTTTTTTTTTTTTTTTGCAGTTTCTGGATTTATACATTACGAAGAACGAACTTAAGAGCTCAAATATTAGGCAAGCATTATCAAGCAGACTCTAATGCAACACATGTTCAATGAACAGTGATTAACAAGCACAATCAAATATCAAGCAGATGTGCACATATGTATAGATCTTTTGGATCACATAGATCATACATTCATCATCATAAACATAACTGATTATTTTATGTTCAAACTTCCAGCGCTGTGCCTCAAAATCTTCATCCTCAATCCCTTATCATCCTTGAAGTTAATTTGTATTTTTTTTCCTAAAAAATCATAAATATGTTTCACAATTACACAACAGGACATTTGACACCTCATTATACTGACCATTGGAAAAGCACATACTGTAGAACAGAACCATTTCTTTAGTATTATTAAGTGCCCATTACTTCATAAAAATATTGTGCAACATGCTTCACAATTTTTTATATTTCTTGTCACATTATCCATTAATCTGGGGTTAGGAAAACTAAAGCAAAGTAAGGTTTTATTGCCTGAACATCTTATGCACTGTTAATACAAAACGTGTTATAGTGTAATAACAATGGGATATACATGTAAAAAAATAAAATTAAAAGGAAAGCAATAGTTTTCAATTACATCTCCAAAATTATTATGTTAAATTTTATATTGATTACATGGAAAAAATAATCAGATATTGCCTTATCATTTTTTAACAATAAAATACTCTTAAAAGATAATATGGGAGAACGAAAAAAAATTAGAACTAATTTTCATTTTCGTGCCATACACTCCATAAACTACTTGAGGTCTGTTTCACTTTTACATTATTTAATTAGAGAACTTAAATTAACATTTTTTGGTTCTATTAGTAGAACAATATAATATGTGTGGGATCAACTATGATTGCTATTAACCCTTAATTGCCTAAAGTTCTAACTTCTCTGGAACTTACAATCAACAACAGCTAATACATTGCATATTGACAAAATAGTAGTTACAATAAATTTCAAATATCAATTATAGTGGGTGCCGGCATCTCTTCATTCATCAAGCAAACAAATTAGTTTTTTCCCAAGCAGAATTAAGAGAAAATTTGATACAGATAGTTTAGAATATAATGTCGTAGCAAGAAATCAAGTATTATTACCCATCATGTATTATCTCTCAATGGCGTATCCGTGAAATCTGGAAACCAAAATGAACGAACATCAGTAAGATCTGAAGGCGGTAAAATAGTAACTAAGGGAATAGATTCACATGATTTTTGCTAGCTTGCTTGGAACGGAGATATCCTACAACAAAAATTAAGCATGTTTTTCTAAATTCTCCTGAAACGTTCCACAAAGAACACAAATTTCCCACACTGCCGGCCTTCTTTCTATTTCCAAGATGCAACTCATTAAAAAAGAAATTATATAATGCACAGAAGCTAAAATCAGATGTTCACCTGTAATAAACTCATAATTTACATGCCAGATCTAGAGTCCTTTTTCTCCATTAATACTTTTTTATGACGTTCCTACAACACATTTCATGGCAATATTTGCATACACCTCTTCATACTTCCTTACCGAGAGTCCGCGCTTGTTGTTCTATAATTCATATTCGTTAAAACAATTATGATACAGTTTAAAGGAAAGACTTAGTTTGAGATAAGAAGTGAAGGTATAGTTTAAAAACCTGATTACCCAAAACCATCTTTTCAAACTCATCTCGCTCTTACTGCAACTTATCAATTTGGGCCTTAAAAGTTGTAGTAGGTTTAGCTTCCTATAGATGCATTTTCAGCAAATCAGCAAAAAACAAAGTGTATCTTCCCACATCATTCGAACAAATAATTACCCTAGTAGAAACAATGAAACTATCATTGAAACCACGTGAGAGAATAAAAAGAAAACAAATCTGAACCTTCCCCATCACTCTGTTTTAAACTTTAATTGCTTCCGCATATCATATACCTGTTCATGATCGAAAACATGACAAATGTTGGGGATAACTTTCATTATTGTTTTCCAGAAAGACAAGCAGTTGAACTATCACTTGGATATATAGACCACAGAACATTGATAACTGGATCAATATATATATTCAAATGAAGGGCAAAGGTCCCGCGAGTCGTAACCAGTCCGATACAACAATATCCATTAGAACAACGATCATCTAGAGTCCCAAAGTGACTACTTGGCGCAGATAAGAAGTGACAAAGAGATTTTCTGTCAGAAGCAAAACCCACAAAAGAATGAAAAAGGAGAAAGTTTGCTAACTGAAGAACCAAAACTTGCATAATATGAAATTTCCTGAATTGTCACAGTCTGAACAGAACTAAACTCAAGTACCTTGATGTGGGGGAACACGTCATCTTTGAAGATGGCATATGTATTGATAACAAGAACCTGCATTCATTATAAGAATACTATAAGAATGCAGAATGAGTAATGGCGGAAAAGACTCCACTTCTACAGGCACTACTCTAGCTTCGGAAGATCTGACGAAAGGCGCATGCCTCAGGAATGAAATATATGTGGACAAGGAGAAAGATAATGAGCAAGAAAGAATACAAACCTTTATTAAAGTCATCACCACCAAGATATGTATCTGTAGAAGTAGACAACCCTTAAAAGTTGCTTGTGTTGGCATTTTAAAACTCTCCCATACTCAAGTCACACACGGTCTGTTATTTTGAGAAAGAAAATTCATATGAGCAACTTCAAAAAGAAACACATTCACTAAAAGAACAGGACAAAAACCAGCTATCACATTGATCAATTCTCACTTTCGCAACAACAATGTTTTATACCATGAATCAATTAATAAAGGAAGAGGAACCACATAAAAAAAGGACAGTAGAATACCTGTTTGATCATATATATAATTCGCGGCAAGTGATCCGACACACGAAGTGCACAGAAGGAGGAAACCCTCGCAAAGCATTTCGGCGGACATCTTAGAGAGGTGCTTTATTTCCGGAATCGGTCTCGCCGCTGTTTTCAATCTGGGCGCCACAGCCGATGCCAAAAAGCAGAGAGCACCAACAACCGCCGTTGATCGGGTTTCGACTGGGGGAGGGGTCGATGAAAAGGGATAACGAAGAAATAGATTTGCAAAGAAAATGTTACGACTTTGGTGTAAGGTACGTAGGTGTGTATAGTACTTTTGTGTGTGTATGATCTCTATTTGCTTTAATTCTTCTTTTTCATAAAACACTGTACAATTGTAAGTCGCATCCGCGACTTTGTCTTTGAGGCTGGGCCGGGTATATAACACCCGAAATTGCTCAGAACCGGCAGATATTGTAGAACCGATTTTCTGAAATAAAAACTCCCTATTTCCTTCTCTTCTCAATCGCGATATTCTTCTCAACTTCCTCTTCGATCTAACAGTGGCCTCAGAGCCAACGATCTTCCTTCTAGCTGCGCAATCGAAGAACAATGGTGAGTAACTCAGATCGAATTAGTTCACTAGAGTTTCAATTTGGCTCGCTGGAGAAACAGATGAATGAATGGCAACAAGAGCAAGCCAACACTAAAGCCGAGTTTATTCAGCGAATGGATAAACAAGCACTTGAATCTGCAAGAGATTCAGAAGAAGTCAAACAACAATTGCAAGAGGTGTTGAGGCAATTAGGAGCAATTTCTACGGGCAAAGGTAAGGCTCCAGCTGAAGGCTGTAGTGCCGAAAATGCTAAATCGACTTTGGATGTTGGTGATAACAATCATAGAGAAGCTATGCACTACTCTCATGGACGAAGCGAAGCTGGAATATTACCTACTCCTGCACATGCTCCTGGAATGACCTCATATGTTGGTATTGGTGCTCAAAACGGGGCAGGAGGTTCTAAATTTAGCAAACCTGTTACCGGAGCTAGACCAAAGAAACAGAATCAAAACCAGATGCCTAATCCTCGAGGAGATTACTCTCCTAAAGGTTCAAAGTTTTATTCATTTAGCAGAATTGAACCTGAACTTTATTGTGATCAATATTGTGAGGAAGATATGGACATCCAGTATTCACCTAGGCTCTATAATTACCCTAACAATGGGAGATACAATTCTGGTAGAGGTAATTATAGGAAACCTAGGGTGGATTTTCCAGTGTTTAAAGGACATAACCCTAGAGCTTGGCTTAAAAAGTGTTATAAGTACTTCAAATTCAATTCCATGGAGGATGAGGATAAAATCATGTTGGCTGCCTTGAACATGGAAGAAGAGGCTGATAACTGGTATCTAGACTATGTGGATGGTTTGGATGACTTAACATGGGATGAATTTGCAGAAATGGTGCTAGAGAGGTTCACTAATGCAACAGATGATAATTTGATTGGGAAATTCAATAAACTCAAACAAGTTGGATCTGTTAAGGAATATGTTAAAGAGTTTGAAGAACTAAAGACATTCATGATGAGGAATGAGCCATATCTTTCTGAACATTACTTCATTAAGAGCTTTATCAGTGGGTTGAAGGAAGAGATTGGGGATATGCTGCAGATTATGGCTCCAACTAAACTGGTATCAGCTATACAGTTGGCTTATAAACAAGAGCACATGATTCAAGTGAGGGATAAGGAGATGAAGTCCTACAAGAGCAGGTGGCCTGAAAAGTACAAGGAAAATTCTTATGCTCCAAGTAAAGTGCCAGGAAAAGTTGTAGACAAAATTCCTCCTCCCAAGAGATTAACTCCAGCAGAAATGGAAGAAAGGAAGAAAAAGAACCTTTGTTTTAATTGTGATGAAGTCTACCACATTGGACACAAATGCAAAAAATCATATGTGATCCTAGTAGAAGATGAAGCAAGTGATGTGGATGAGCTGATATTGCAGGTTGTTCCTCAGAGGGAAATTGATCCTATAGTTTCAGTACATGCTTTGACAGGACTACAAAATCCAGACACAATTAAGGTTCCTGGAAAAGTGGCTGGGCAAGTGATATCTATTCTAATAGATTCAGGGAGCACACATAGTTTCCTTGATCCTGAAGTTGCTAGGAAACTAAGCTGTACCATAGAATTTACTACTCCTATATTAGTTACAGTGGCTAATGGGAGTAAAGAGGAATGTAATTCAAAGTGTCCAAAGTTGGAATGGGAAATGGGAGGATGTAAGTTCAGTGCCCCTGTGAGATTGCTCAATTTAGGGGGATGTGACATGGTCATTGGAGTGGACTTACTCAATCAGCTGGGGCCAATCACTCTTGATTTCAGGAAACACAGGGCAGAATTTATATTAAATGGGAAACCAGTGATATTACAAGGATATGGGGATGACATACAAGTCCAAAGCTTGACTTGTAAACAAATAAAGAGGTTAATAAGGAAGGGACAATGTGTAGGGCAGATGTACCTATGCATGATTGCTGGAAATTCTGAGTTAGAAAAGTGTGCCATCAAACCTGAACTGGAAGATTTAATTCTGGAGTTTGACACAATATTTCAGATCCCTACCTCTTTACCACCTCAAAGGGATATGGATCACAGGATACCTCTTAAAGTAGGTACTACACCTATCAAGCAACAACCCTATAGGTATCCTATGCTACAGAGGCAGGAGATAGATAAATTGGTTAAAGAAATGTTGATAACTGGAGTGATCAGGCCAAGCAATGGGCCATATTCCTCTCCGGTACTATTGGTTAAGAAGAAAGATGGAAGCTGGAGGTTCTGTGTTGATTATAGAAAATTGAACTCCATGACTATCAAGGATAGTTATCCAATCCCATTGATTGATGATCTAATGGATGAGTTGGGGCAAGCAAAGATCTTCTCAAAGATAGATCTTAGAGCAGGGTATCATCAAATTAGGGTGCATCCAGAGGACATCCCAAAGACAGCCTTTGCTACATCTACAGGGCTGTATGAATTCATAGTTATGCCCTTTGGGTTAACTAATGCCCCAGCTACATTTCAGGCTATTATGAATACTGTATTTGCCCCATACCTTAGAGATTTTGTGCTGGTTTTCTTTGATGACATATTAATCTACAGTTCATCCTTGGAAGACCACTTACAGCATTTAAGGGTAGTTTTTCAGACCTTGCAAAATAATGAGTTGAAGGCTAAGGCATCTAAATGTGTATTTGGTACTACCCAAGTAGAGTATTTGGGTCATATAATTTCAGATAAAGGAGTGGCAGCTGATCCTGAAAAGCTTAATGTGATTAAGGATTGGCCTCAACCTACTAATGTTAAAGCATTGAGGGGGTTCCTTGGGTTAACTGGGTATTACAGAAAGTTCATTAGGCATTATGGAATAATGGCCAGGCCTCTGACTTTCTTAACTAAGAAGGGACAGTTTAAGTGGGATGAGTCTACAAATATGGCTTTTAATAATCTCAAAGAAGCTATGATCCAAGCACCCATCCTACAACTTCCAGATTTCTCCAAACCCTTCATTGTGGAAACAGATGCTTGTTACTATGGTCTGGGGGCTGTGTTGATACAAGACAAACGACCCTTGGCATTCATTAGTAAGGCTTTAGGGACTAAGAATCTTGGTCTCTCTATCTATGAGAAAGAATTTTTGGCTATCATCTTGGCTGTAGAAAAGTGGAGGAGTTACTTATTACACTCTCAGTTTATAATAAGGACAGATCAACAAAGCCTTAAATATCTTCTGGAGCAGAAGATATCAACCCCTCTGCAGCACAAATACCTAACTAAATTGTTAGGATTTGACTATCTCATTGAGTATAGAAGTGGAAAGGAGAATATAGTTGCTGATGCTCTATCAAGGAGGGAGATTGATTTGCCTTATTCATCAGCTATAACATTGGTTAAACCTGCTTGGATTGAGGAAATTCAGTCAAGCTATGAGGGAGATTCCCTAGTGTCACAAGTCATAACAGAATGTTTGACTACCCCTTATAATGTTTCCTTGTACACATACGGAGGAGGGTTGGTTAAATTCAAGGGTAAGATTTATATTGGAGGTGCTGGTGAATTTAGGAAAACTCTAGTTCATTGGGTGCATGAGTCTTCCCTTGGTGGACATTCTGGAGAAATTGTTACCTTACAGAAGTTAAAGACTAATTTTTGGTGGCCTACTATGAAGGAAGATGTTCATTTGTGTGTGTCTCAGTGCCATACGTGCCAGCTATGTAAGCATGAGTTACAGAAATCTCCTGGCCTATTGCAGCCGCTACCTATTCCTGAGCAGGCTTGGAGGGATATTTCTATGGATTTTATTGAACAACTTCCTAAATCACAAGGGTTTGATACTATTTGGGTGATAGTGGACAGATTCACTAAGTACAGTCATTTCATTCCTATCACTCATCCCTATAATGCTTCACAATTAGCTGAAATTTTTCTCTCATCTATCTACAAACTACATGGACTCCCCTCCACCATTGTTTCAGATAGAGACAAGATTTTCACTAGTCAATTTTGGCAGCAGTTGTTCAAGATGATTGGGGTGCAACAACTCTTGAGTACAGCCTATCACCCTCAAACTGATGGTCAAACAGAGAGGGTGAATCAGTGCTTGGAAAGCTATCTACGCTGTATGTGTGGTCATAGTCCTAAGATGTGGGCTAAGTGGCTGCCTCTAGCTGAGTTGTGGTATAACACGAATTTTCATACTAGCATACATAGGACTCCATTTGAGGCGTTGTATGGATACAAACCTCTCCTATTGACAATGGGACCCTATTCACAGAGCTCGGTATTGGGTGTGGAGGAATCTTTAGCAGAGAAACAGCTCATCACCTCCCAGCTAAGGACTTTACTACAGGGTGCTCGAGATAGGATGGTTGCTTATGCTAATAAGAATAGGAGCGAGCGCACTTTTGGGGTTGGAGACTGGGTCTATCTCAAACTGAAACCCTATCGACAGCTCACTCTACACAAGAGTCATGTTTGGAAGCTATGTCCTAAATATGCAGGCCCATTTCAAATTATCAAGCGAGTGGGACAAGTTGCTTATACTCTGGCTCTACCACCATCAGCTAAAATTCACAATACATTCCACGTTTCCCTACTCAAGCGGAGAATTGGTCATAATGAAGGAGTTTATGCACACTTACCTGAGTTTGATCAAGATGGTCGTGTTCTCCTTGTTCCATTGAAGATTTTGGCCCGTCGGATGGTGAAACGCGGGAATGCGGCAGCTGCAGAAGTCCTGGTTCGTTGGGCTCATCTTCCCGATTCAGAAGCTACTTGGGAGGATTATTCCACTTTTTCAGGTAAGTACCCTGCCCTCTTTGCTTGAGGACAAGCATCTGATTGAGGGGAGGGTATTGTTACGACTTTGGTGTAAGGTACGTAGGTGTGTATAGTACTTTTGTGTGTGTATGATCTCTATTTGCTTTAATTCTTCTTTTTCATAAAACACTGTACAATTGTAAGTCGCATCCGCGACTTTGTCTTTGAGGCTGGGCCGGGTATATAACACCCGAAATTGCTCAGAACCGGCAGATATTGTAGAACCGATTTTCTGAAATAAAAACTCCCTATTTCCTTCTCTTCTCAATCGCGATATTCTTCTCAACTTCCTCTTCGATCTAACAGAAAATTTGGAATTAGGGTTACAGGATTCAACTTCACTGCCGTCTTTTTTAGAAGACGAAAAACGGTTGGGATCAAAGACGACTTGAACAGGCGGAAAAATAGTTGGGATGAGAGAGAGAGGAGGGGCGAGACAGAGAAAAGGCAAATGAAATGAGGGAGTACACAGTATAGGGACGAAAAATGAAGGAAACAAAATAAAATAAGGGCAGAATTGGAAAAAAAAAATTAACCAATGCTAGCCACTTTTATATTAGTATAGATTAAGGATCACATTAAAGTCTTGAGTACTAATTGGAAATGTATTTATTTAGAAACGTGACAGATTTACACTGTGAGCTCATATCACAAATTGTTTTAAATGATCTTTGAGTAAATTGAGGCTAAATAATAGAAAATGTTAGTTGCTAATTTGACTTAATTAACCAAATAAAGATTATGCAATTGGCCTACCAAAAAAAATGCACATGCACACTGACCTATACTAATAATGTATATATACATTCAACACGTTTGTATATACATTTATGAAAGTAACTCATTTATTTAAAGAAGTAATTCTAATAATTTCATATTTATAATGAAATAAATAAATAGCTAAATAACCATAATAGTCTAGGTACATTTATAGTGATTGAAATTCTTGGGTGTTACAGATGTCATAATTATATAATATATAAATTACAGATATTATATAATTTTTTCTTTGTAATTAATATATAATAAAGACACTTGATGGAGACATTGCATCATTTGAAAATGTCGCACCGCCGGATATGGATGTCAATGTTAAATCGGTTGTTGCATTTTGAGATTAAAGTTTAATTTTCCAAAATAAGATTAGGAATTTAGGCATCAGACTCTTTGATTTATTAGATTTTTTTTCATAAATATCTTATAGCATCAATAAATTTCTTCAACTGCAAAATAAATCTCAAATATAATTTTTCAACCGATTAATTACTGCTTTTAGTTGGTTCTCAAACGTTTTAGTAGATGGTTGATCGAATGTTTTTGAACCGTACATTATTATGTCCAGTTAGTGGTCGGCCGGTCCTACCAATTTTTTAAAACTTAGTTCATAATTGAACTATCATTTGTTTGATTTTTATATTTTGATCACCACTTAAGTTTGCTAGTCTCTCCCTTTAACCCTATCTAAGTCGAGTGGCCTCTTCGCTGTCTTTCTTTATATATATTTTATCATTTATTTTTACAATCCTTACTTTAATATGTCCAAATGATCCATTTTGATCGGTAAGTCCCCATATACTTTTAACTAAATCTTGATCCCCGTAATAGTATCCATACCCGCTCCGTCCCATTGCAGATCACGGAGCGAAGCCATTCATTTTGTACGGATTCAGGTCGGGCAAACCAAATTGACATCCCTAATATTATAAAATTAACTCATGCATATAAAACAATTCCTAATTATTAAAGTTTGTTATAACATCTTTAATGAAAAGACGTTGAGCATTGTATGAAGATCCACCTTCCACCAAAGCCGATCTTGCCTTGTTCTTCATTTCCTTCACCTTCTGCCTCACCCCACTTTCCCCCTCCTCCGCCATCAGCCGCCTTATCGCCGCCTCTATCTCCTCCGCCCTCACAATTTCCGGCACCGTCTCTCTCTTCATGTCCTTATGGTAGTCTAATCTAATCATCTCCGCCAACCCCAATTCCTTCACCAGCTCAAACGCATTCATCTGTTGCTCTGCATACAACGGAAATGTAGCAATAGGCACTCCAAACCATATACTCTCCAGAGCCGAGTTCCATCCACAGTGCGACACAAACCCTCCCACCGCTGGATGGGACAACACCGCCACTTGTGGGGCCCATCCAATCACTTTCCCGATCCCATCAGTCCTCTCTAAGAACCCTTCCGGCAACACTTCACCAAAATCTTCGTATTCGACCACCATCTGCATAGTTCCCTTTGGCCCTGGCTTTCTTAAGGACCAAAGGAAACGATGCCCACTATTCTCCAATGCCGTAGCAAATTCTTTCACTTGATCATCCTCAAAACTCCCCATGGTTCCAAAGCACAAGAAAACCACTGAGCTCTCCGGCTGTTCGTCCAGCCATTTCTTGACCTCGTCGAATGTTCCGCCGCTTTGTTCACCGTCGTCCAACTTCAGAATCGGGCCTACCGGATAAACTTTCGGCATCTTATCTGATAGACAATCATAATATTCTAATTCAGTTGCTAAACCAGGTAAAATGAATGACAGACTTTAAAAATTTCACTATTGTATTTGCACGAATTTTAAGAAAAAAATAGATAAAATTAAGAAATCTTGAGTGTATTGTAGGGTCATTTATTTAATTGTGACAGTAATATTAAAGGTGATCTTCCCGAACAGACGAAAAAAAAAAAATAGTGCATAATTCCAGTGGACAGACAGACAGAGCACGTACCGTTGGAGAGCAGAGATTCAATGGCGAAAGGCTCAAGCTCGTAAAAGGTGTTCACCATGACGCCCTTCATCTCCGATATTTTCCTTAAGAAGCTCAAGAATATGTCCGGCATGGGATCACCTCCCGTAAACACAGCAGGCAACAGTTTCGCCGGAGGCGAAACAGAGAAACAGGGGATCGGCAGCGCTTCCTCGGAGTCCTTATACCTCGTCAGGTCCTCATTCATTTCGAATTTCAACCTGATGAGGTATTGAAATAACCCGAGACCACAAGCACCGGATGTGAAGAAAACGTAGGACGGGATGCCGAATTCGACCCCAACTTCGTCGAATTTGGTGCAGAACATGTCGAGAACGAGGCCGACGATCCGAGCACTGTCCTCCTCGGATGACCGCTTGATCATGCCGGAGATTGTATCTCTAATGCAAGTTATGTGGTTGTTGATTAGATCGAAAGTGAAGGCCTTTGAAACAGAGGGGTCCTCTGTTTTTGGGAGGTGTATGAAACTCAAGCGCGATGAGGAGCTTGTAGAGACTTTGTGGGTGTAATCGTCGATGGCGGCGTCGTTGAGGATTTGCATGATGAGCACGGTGATGGAGAGGCGGCCGTCGTGCTCGAGGAGGAGCTTGGCCGCCTCGACGGTGGAGACGAGGTGGCTCAGCCCCGGAGAAGGGATGAATACCAATTCAGCTTTCTTCATTTCCATTTGCTTGGCTGTGGTTACGCAGTAATGGCATGAAATAATTATTGGAGTATAATTGATTTTCAGGGATAAGATAAGCATGGCTGTCTGCTCTTGAGGCTGACAACTCAGGGCCAAACATTTTTTCTACTTTTAGAGGTCCAAAAATTGTGATATATATATATATATATGTATATTATATATAGGGGTATCTACATAGATGGACATTTTTTTTTGTTTATTACCAAGCGGAGCAAGTGTACAATTTTTAAAATATTTGTACATTTATTCTGAATGTGCTTTTAGGTGTGTATTTACTATAACTTTTTACACACTTTAAAGGGAAAGTATTTTCCTCTTTATTTTTTTCTCATATATATTTGTTTATTTTTAAGTTTTTTACATGTTAATGAGTAGTTAAAATATCATAATTTTATAAAGACAAATGCAACTATGATACAATGATTTTTTTTAAAATGTTATAATGCAATATCGGATTCTCACACGCACCCTAAAAGTAGTAAAATTCTTGAATTTTCGTGTCGGGTTCTCCACTTGGTGAATCCATCTGCCACGTGGCGAATTATTACTATGATTTATGTATTGAACTAATGTAATTCGAATTGATTTTTTTTTACATAATTATATTATATTATTAAATGTACTCAAATTTTAGTTGATAAAAAATATAAATGATTTATAATTGATTTATAAAAATTTTAAATAAAATATTTTTTTGATATTATATATGATAAAATATAAATAAATAGACTTATTCTTAACGAATTGCACCCTGATTTTTAAAAAAAATTGTATTCTCAAATTCATATTGTATCACACCCGCATCTGCGTATTCGCACCCGTTGAAGATAGTATATTTGAAGCACTTTTACAGTAAGATTGTTGTAATTATGTATATTTAATAGCCGTCTTCATGCCCGGTTCTAACGTGGCATATAGATATGGTGACTCTTTAATTAAACAACGTCATTTTAGATTTCTTTTAAATTTTAGGTACTAAGAAAACATGTTATGGACACAAAAAATATTGCCCAAAATATTAATACACAATATATTAAAAGGTGTTAATTTACTTTAAGTTATTTAAAGTTGACAAAAATTTTGTATGAACACGAATTCATGGTGAATTTGGGTTTATCAATTATCAATGTTATGTGTATACACCAAGAATGTAAATGGCCCCCGCCTGGGCGCTTGGCGGGCCCCAGCGGCCGACGCCTAGTTGAAATCGGTCGAGAAAAATGGCCAGGGTACTAGGCCCCGCCTAGGCGGCCTTGGCTGCCATAATGAATAAGCGAAAATGACGGCCACAGAGGAGGAGTAGGAGGAGGTTTATTAATTTATTTTAAGTTAAATAAAAATTTATATCTTTTTTTAGATACACACGAAGAAAAGAAACAAGCTTCTAGCCGAACAAATTAAACAATCTTGTGTATGTCAATTTTAATACAAAATTGATGAACAAGCGCAAGAAGTTAAAAGAGAAAGGTGTGGAAGTTTTAGAGTTTGAATCACAATCTGTCCCAAAATTAACTTTTTATCAGATTTAGTCCCAAATTTTCAAATAAGGTCCAATTTTAGTCCCAAAATTAACTTTTTATTAGATTTAGTCCCAAATTTTTTATAAGGTCCAATTTTAATTCCAAATTATTTTATAAGGTCCAATTTTAGTCCCAAATTAAAGGTAAAAAGTTAAATAATATTAGATTTTACGAAATTTTTATATTATTTATATTATTTCATTAATTTTTTGTATTTATATTATTTCATTAATTTTTATATTATTTTTATATTAATTTTCATTAATTTCGTTAGTTTTTATGTATTTATATTATTTTTTATTTTAGATTTTACGAGTTTGTATTCATATTATTTCATTAATTTTTATATTATTTTTGTAAAAAGTGTATTTATATTATTTCATTAATTTTTTCCTAATTGAATTTTTTTTACATATATTATGATTTTTTATATTCACTTTTTAGCTTTTATTTGAGGCTAAAATTGGATCTTATAAAAAAATTTGGGCTAAATCTAATAAAAAGTTAATTTTTGGACTAAAATTGAACCTTACAAGAAAATTTGGGACTAAATCTAATAAAAAGTTAATTTTGGGACTAAAATTGGACCTTATTAAAAAATTTGGGACTAAATCTAACAAAAAGTTAATTTTGGGACTAAATCTATTTTGTCCAATAGTTATGGGACGAATTGTGATTCAAACTCGGAAGTTTTATTAGCAAAAGATGATGCAAGTTATGTTCAAGAATGGATTGTTGGAGGTGGATTGGTTGATGATGGTGTTGTTGAGGGAGACATTAGCTAAACCTCGGGTATGACTTCTCGACTTATAGAGCATGACGAGAATGATTTTTCATCTGATGATGATGAAATAAATGTTGATGTGGAGTTTGAATCTGATGATGAAGAGTGTGTACGTGAAGTTGAACAACAATTGTCTTTAAATGTTCATTTTAGTTGAACTACTTATTAATTTATCCGTATGATATATTTTATTATTTTAGCATTTTATTTAGAAGTTGAACAATGTCATTTTGTGATAATTTTTAGCATTTTATTGTCTTGTTGTGTTTTATGAAAAATGCATTTGGGTATTAAATTATGTTTTAAATTTATTATTTATTGTATAATGTACATGTTTATTAATATGTTTAGAAAAAAATTTAAAAATAAAAAAATCATGGCCCGCCTAGGCCTCTTTGGCGCTTGGCCGCACTCGACCGCCCCACTACCGCCAAGCGCCATTTACACCCTTGATATACACTATCACTATTATGCATATATATTATCACTGTTAAAAAATTAAATATATTTTTATAACAATGATATTATATATAAATAATATTGATACGAGTTTATGTGAACTCGAGTTCACAAGAGACTTACTCTTTAAAATTCTAATTTAGATTGATGATTTAGTATAGGGATGGTCTTTTATCACTCTCTTCATAATCTATGTTTTAAAAGACAGAAGCGGATATTGAACCGAATACCTTAGCACTTTTGGCTAGATTGGGTCCGATCGATCAGACCGTTAATAAAGCAGTTAAGCTGGTATGATGTCATAATTATATAATATATAAATTATAGATATTATATAATTTTTTCTTTATAATTAATATATAATAAAGACACTTGATAGAGATGGCATCGTTTGGAAATGTCGCACCGCCGGAGATGGATGTCAACGTCAAATCGGCTGCTGCATTTTGAGATTAAAGTTTAATTTTCCTAAATGGGATTAGGAATTTAGGCATCATACTCTTCGTCTTTTTTAGATTTTTTCATAAATATCTTAGGGCATCAATAAATTTCTTAAATTGCAAAATAAACCCTAAATATTATTTTTTTCAACCCGATTAATACTGCTTTCAATCGGTTCTCAAGCGTTTAATAGATGGCTGATCGAATGCTTTTGAACCGTACGTTATTATGTTCGGTTAACGATCGGTCGGTCCAATTTATTTTTTAAAACATAGTTCATAATTGAACTAACATTTGTTTGATTTTTGCATTTTGATCACCAGTTAAGTTTGCTAGTCTCTCCCTTTGAGCCTATCTAGTTGAGTTGCCTCTTCGTTGTCTTTCTTTATATATTATAATAATTTATTTTTACAATCCTTATTTTAATATCAATAGTCCCATATATTTTTAACTAAATTTTGATAACCTCTATTATACTTTTCTACGATATAATATAGGGATGACAATGGGATGAGTCGTGACAAGATTGTGAGTTTTAAAAGTAATTATTACTATTTTTCTACATTTTTTTTTGTTCTTTTGGAATAGGAAACAGAGTTTGATGGAACTGGTCAGATAGTCAAACTAGTGCCCCAAGTATATGGGAAAAATCATATTGTAATGTGTTGCTAATTTTGTTCTGTATACATATACTTTTTTTAATTATCCATCTCTTTTTACAAAATTTTGATTAATAATAACAATAGATTTTGAAATTTAAGGAATGGGAACTTGTGATTAATCTCACATGGATAGGAAAGAAGAACGTTTAACACCAAATGTATAGTAATAAGTGAATGACACTGCTAGAAGGGTCCAGAGACAATACAATTAAAGCATTTCTATTCTTTTTCTAAAGTTAATCTTATCTTTGTAGGTTATTATAAGTTGTAATTCATGGAAGATGGATCAACTGAGTCTGAGTAATCCTAAGGTTTAAAGCTAAACTGTGTGCTAACTATTATATTATGTTAGATCTATAATATAATGATAATATGGAACTTTAGTTCTTTAATTTATGGAGTAAGTCTCGTGTGCATCTGAGGCACGGTGCACTTAGGCTTGTCAACAGGGTGGGGACGGCCCACGGTCACGGGGATTCTTCGTCCCCGCGAACTTCACGGGAAAAATTTTGTCCCCATCCCCGTCCCACTGGGGATTCTCCGTTCCCCGCAAACTTTTTCTTTATATTTTTAATTTTTTTAATTTTAACAAGTATAATAAAATATTTTAAAATGAATTAAAATTTAGGGCCACTTACAACAAGTGACTTTCTTAAGACACTAAACAAAACTAAGGGCATCAATTTCCCTTACTTAAAAGCAGGGGCTTTTGCCCAAATCTTGACAATAGGGGTAGCCTTTTATTGTTGATATGATATTTACTTTATCACTTTTTGTACATTTATATATTATGGTAAAAATTGGAAACTCGTTTCTGTCAACTCAATTAACCTGCCCCGATCATTGCTTCAGGCGAGTGAAAAACGCAAATTTCTAGCGAGTTTGTTTACTATGTTAAAGTACATTGCTTCCATTACGTTGCGCTTTAAATTTTCTGATCATCTTTTCCGGCGATTCGCGACAATACTCTCCTGTATGTATCAGTGCTTTAGTATATTTTTTCAGTACTTTTGAGTATGAATCTAAATCCGATCCACTCTATGTATGGGTTATATCGGATCGATCCGTCACAGATCACAGGGCAGAGCAGATCGATTCATTCTAAATTAATTATTTATAATATATAATTATATTCTTACATATTTAAAATAAATTTAAGATCTAAATTAAAAAAAAATATTTATGATATTAATAATATATTTACGAATTTATTTTTATCTTTAAAATATGTTGATATCAGTTAAAATTTATAGTAAAAACATCATATTATGTTTTATTAGTATATATTGTTCTAAAATATATTTGTTAAATTGATTTATTCTTATATATACTAATAAATAATAATATTTTTTTATTAATACCATACATATTTAATTTTTAATAATATAAACGGGGTAAAGTAGAGCGGAATTGGACGATAATGATATCCATACCCGTTCCGTCCCACTGCAGATCGCTAGACGGAGCGATCTATTCTATGTGGGTTCAGGTCTGGGCGAAACAAATTGACACCCCTAATATTATACACTGTCCTTGATCTATTTTTGATGTATTTCATTCTTCACACAAAACTTCAACTTTGTATGCTTTCTACTCAAATTTTAATAAAGTTAGTTTAAGTTTGAAATTATAAGTTGGTTCCAAATAATATTGGTGGAGCATCACCTGTGAAGAATTTTCATGTGTTACTGTAAAGTTTGAAATATTCTCTCTATTTTTGAATCACAATCACAACAATCTTTTGTCAAAACATGAATTCTAAATATGATTTAACATAGTATACAACATAACAATTAATATAGTTTTTCATATATAACTTTTTATGTTGCTCAATTATCAATTAGTTCAGGGGACCAATCTCACCGTCCACTATAGAATTCTAATTGAAGTCGGAACAAAACTTTTTATGATCTGATTCATCTAAAAAATTTATTACATTTTATAGATTTGAATATAAAATCTAGAAAATAACACAATCTTAAATCATAAGTAGTGACCACTTGTGATAACATATGTTACCCAATGTTTTTTATAACATCCTCAATGAAAAGACATTGAGAATTGTAAGAAGATCCACCTTCCATGGACGCCAACCTCCCCTTCTTCTGCATATCCTTCACCTTCTCCCTCACTCCACCTGCCATGAGCCGCCTCACCGCCGCCTCTATCTCCTCCGCGCCCACAATCTCCGGCAGCTTCTCCCCCAGCAAGTCTATCTTATGATCAAGCCTAATCATCTCCGCCATCCCCTGTTCCTTAACAAGCTGAAACGCATTCATCTGCTGCTCTGCATACAACGGGAAAGTCGCAATCGGCACCCCGAACCACACGCTCTCCAGAATCGAGTTCCATCCACAGTGAGACACGAACCCCCCCACCGCCGGGTGCGACAGCACCGACATCTGCGCGGCCCACCCGATCACTCTCCCCACCCCTTTAGTCCTCTGCAGAAACCCCTCCGGCAAAACCTCCTCAAAGTCTTCATACTCTGTTGCAAACTGAACCTTATCGCTCCCCTTGCGCTTCCTCAACGACCATAAGAAGCGCTTCCCGCTTTTTTCCAGCGCCTCAGCGATTTCCCTCACCTGCGCTTCAACCAGAGTACCCATGGTTCCGAAGCACAAGAAAACCACCGAGCTTTCGGGCTGATCGTCGAGCCATTTCTTCACCTCATCATCGTTCCGGACAGCTGCAACCGGGCTCAAAATTGGGCCGACGGGATAAACCCTCGGCATGTCACAATAGCCATCGGAGAGGAATGAATCAATGGCTTTGGACTCAAACTCGTAAAAGGTGTTCACCATAATGCCCTTAGCCTTTCTCATTCTTCTGAAGTACTGCATGAAGACCCCGGCGATGGGCTCCTCCAGAGCGAAGCTGGGAAGGACCGTCGCCGGGACAGGAACGGAGAAGCAAGGCACGGATAGCTCCTCTTCGGAGCTATCGTACCTCGCCATGTCCTGTTCCTGATCGAATTTCAACGCGACGAGGTGTTGTAAGAGGCCCAGGCCGTAAGCGCCCGAAGTGAAGAAAATGTAAGCAGGGAGCTTGAATTCCTCTGCCACGTCGATGAATTTCGTGCAGAAAATGTCGAGCACTAGCCCGATTAGTCGGGATTTGTCTCGGGCCGATCGTTTGATTAGATCGGAGATTGCTGTTCTGACTGCTGATATTTGTCTGTCGACGAATTCATAACGGAAGGTCTTGGACAGAGGGATGTCGTTTATGGTCGGGACGTTTACGAAGCGCATGCGTGAAGAGGTGTCGGGATTTGAAGGGGTTGTTTCGGTGTAGCTATCGAGGGAGGTGTCGTTTGGGAACTTCATGATGAGGACCGTGACGGAAAGGCGGCGGTCGCGGTGGAGGAGGAGCTTGGACATCTCCACGGTGGAGACGAGGTGGCTCACCCGTGGAGATGGGATGAAGACAAGTTCAAATTTCTTCATTTTTAGGAGTAGTATGTGTGGTATGAATGTTAAGTATTGGAATTTAGTATGTATAGTATGAGTTGTGGAGTTTTATAGCAGCCAAAGAGGAATACAGCAACGCCATGACGTAGGCAGTTTGGAATAGCAAATTAAGTATGCATAAATGTTGGTGTTAGGTAAACAGGGAGTAAGACATATAATTACAACTTATAATTAGAAGACAAATGACACATATTCTTTTCCACATATAAATATTCTTTAATGTTGACCAACATCTCACGAGAAATTTCTGCATTGTCGCACGTAGTGAGCAGCTCTATTCATTATTGGATTAACTAATTATTTCAAAGATTCAAAATGTGAAATATTTTATTCTAAAGTCCAATGTATGATTATAATTAGTGGGGGAGGAAATATCAAAAATACCGGTATACCGCACTTATCGTATCGAAAAATATCGAATTTATCGAAATTTTCGGTACGGTATGGTATCGTATCAAAAATTTCGATACGATAATGGTATATAAATATAGAAATTTATTTTCCGCATATTGAAATATTTCGGTATATCGCGATATACCGAAAATTTCATATTGAAAATATTTCGGTATACAAAAAATATTTCGGTATATCGAAATATTTCGGTATATCACGGTATACAGAAAAAATCAAAATTTTCGGTATACCAAAAATTTCGGTATACCGTTGTCATACCAAAATTTCGGTATACCGAAATTTTCGGTATGAAAACGGTATGATTTTTTTCGGTATGATATTTTTCGATATCGAAAATTTCGGTACGGTAACGGTATGGCGAAAAAAAATTTGGTATCCGTACCGTCCACCCCTAATTATAATAATGATAAGATTTAAATGAGATGCAATTTATGAGGTGATATGTATTACAGGATGATGTTATTATAAGCACGAAAATTTGTGAAAATTTATGGTGTCATATATTATGTAAATCACAATTTTGGAGATAAAATATAAAATAAAATCTCCAAGATTTGTGAATATATTTTTCTTATTCTCCGATTTGAGAATATCACTTTCTTGCTCTTTAAATCACTGATCTCTTATAAATAAGAGACTCATAATAGAATTTTAATAGGTCGGATGGAATAAGTCCCCACGATCGTCCGCTGAAGCTCGTCGGGATCATTGACGATGTCCCTCAGAGCGGGATTCAGCCCATCCTGGGCCGCATAAGTAGCTTGAGCTCGTTGAGAAGCACGCGGCACATCATTATGTTTGGGAGCTCGGCGCGAGGTCTCCCCGTCAACTTGCTTCTGTGGAGTTTGCCCCTTCCATCTCCGTGTGGTGGTAGATGTGTTTTCTTTTGACATTTTCATGTTTTGGATAGTAGTTCGTTTGGTTCAGGTGATTAGTTCGTCAAGGTCGGCAATTTCCAACAAAGGTGAACTTGATTAAGGTCTATCTAGCCTTGCATGTGGGTAAATTGTCCAGAATTTGGTTTATTTACTCACATGCATGCATTTAGGATCCTTTTTGTTGTGTTTCAAGTCTGAAATTCTGGGTTTTTCGCAGGAAACTGGTAATTTCAGCTTATCTTCAAGTGTTCATGTTTAAAGTCAAGAACACCTTCAATTTTTTCTTCAAATTCTCACAAATTGTTCTCTCGATTGTTGATGGATTTCACTAATGATATGTTTAATGGCTGTTAATTATCCTATGAATCCACCAAACAATAAACAAGATAATGTGTTCTTGAATTGTAAAATAGAGAGAGAAAGAGTGAGAGTTGGAGAGAGAAAGTAGTGTTTGGATTTATGAACTTAGAGAGAGAAAATACATGCAAAATGACTTATTTATTGGTATGCAAGTAGTGAGGTGACACCTTGTGAGCCTACTTGGCTTTAGGTGTTGACAAGTGTCCTTAACACTTGTCTTTACTCACTACTATGCTTCCTTTACATTGTTTCGGCCTACTACATCACTACTTACTACTTATACAACTAGTGTCCGTGTTTCGGACCTGGGCGAGCTTCAATGCGAGCTTCATTGCCTTGTGCAATCTCTGTGTAGTGTGGTGACGGACTTCAGCTGGGTCTTCTTTGGATGTAAGCGAGCTCATGGGCGAGCTCCACCGCGAGCTTCTCTCTCTTGGACTTGGTCAGCTATTTGACCTGGTCATAGGGCATCCGGGCAAGCTTCTCTCGTCCTTGAGCGTCTGGCGAGCTTCTCAGGGTTGATTTGGTCAAAGCTGATGATGTACCTCTTAGGCAAGTTGGCGACCTCCTTAATTGTCCTCGGGTAGTTCGATTATCAACACTACATTTACGATATTTTCTTGTCTTTTATATATTTATTTATATGTGTTGAAATTATTGGTTTACAGTCACACTCATAAATTGCAAAACATTTGAGTTTTATGATAATTATGAGTGTGCATTTTGATTTTAGAGTAAGAATATGAAATAAAATGCATATATTAGTGACGACTCTTCTTTAAGTAGATGATAATTAATTTGGGTCATATTTGCATCAATTTGTGCTTATTTTGATATGAATTCTTAGTAATTTGTATGCATTTAGGGTCTTAATTGCTATATATTTTGTTGTTCATCCATTGTGTTCGATTTAATTGAAAAAATATCATATTACACTAATTTTTGATAAATTGCAGATTTAATTTGGATAAAGAAACACATGGTGCCCACATTTACCACTCACATGCTCAATCTCAAATCAGATATCCGTCCCTTGCACAACAACAACCAGGGACCACAATTCTGCCACTGCACAAACTCACTACACCAATCTGAGTCTCCGCAACCGTCTGCAAAGCTCATCTCTTATGCCATGGATGCCCTGCACAACCATATCACTTAGCCGCCTCCGTCCTCTGCCGGATTTCGTCTCATCTCACAAGAAACCGTTCAGCACCACGGATGTACACAGCCGTTCTCACATCCGCCGGAATTTCCACTCCACCATTTGAAGTCCACAGTCGCGCCTCTGAAATTCTCGCCAATCGGAATCCGACGCTCGCGCACGCCCTGCTACCGCCGCAATCCATCACTGCCGCCTTCACTGCCTACGCCGGAATTCTCGCGTCGATCTGAGACTCACGGCCTGAAGCTCGTTCGAACCTTCATCGACCTCGGTTCTGACGCTCCTCCAGCAGCCTTCCTTGAAGATCAATCAACCGGAAACCGCCACTGAATCCGACTCTTCCGATTCGAGAACGCCGCCTCTACTCGCGTCAAGGCCGTCGTTCCGAGTACAGCCAGACACCGTCGCCGCCTCTCTGTTCCGCCGGGAATTGCACCCCACATCCGTATCCTCTGTTTCTGAAAATTGAAGATGAAGAATAAGGTATTGGGCCCAAATTTATTAAGCCCAATCTTATTTTGCTTTAATGAAAGCCCAATCTTATTTTAATTGGAAGCCAATTTTGTTGATTATAATTTGGGATCAGATTATTTACACGCACGCAGTTGGCCTTCGGGCTTTAGGGTAGATTTTAGGGGTTTTCATGCACAGAGAATTAGGGATTGAGAACAGTATTATTCTTTAATTTCCATTAATTAGTAGGATTAATTCATGTTTGGTTGCAGTTATTTTCAGAATAGTTGGAGATTAGGTTTATACAAGTTATTTTTTAAATTTATTTTTAGTATTATTATGCTCGTTCTTTTCATACTGATTTTAGTTTATTTGATGTGTTTTGTTTCATTTATTCTTGTTTATTCATTAGTCATGAACTAGGTCCTTTTGCTTTGGGCGAAGGAAATTATGAATCATTATTATCTCTGACTTTAATTTCTTTTGAAGGTTTACTGATGAGATGAGTCCTTTTAGTAGGTCACTGAGATACTTAGGGTTTTAATTTCTATTGATGAATAATTGAGTCATAGTCACGACAAAATGAGAGTTGAGTAAAAATGGTAAGCTTATTTACTTGATAGTGATGGATTCTAGGATTGTGTTAAAGTTTATTTGACATTGAGAAATGCTTAGAAACTGAGAACAAGACTATTAGGGTGTTGAGATATGAATGAGAGTTCTATTTCAGCAGGACATTAATGTCTGGCTTGCTCATTAGATAACATTTATAAAAGAATTTTAGGCAATTGATTGTAATTGGTACATAACGGAATTCACCCGAAGCATTTAATTATTCTTGCACGTCTTAGTTTAGGTTGTTATTTTTATATTCTTGCTTCATTTCAATTTATGCATTTTAAGTAGTTGTAGTTAGAAGCCAAATCCTGCATTTTCATTCTTGTTATTTGATTCCATAACTCACACACACACCTTAGGATTAGATTGTCTAATTGCTTCCCGTGGATTTGATATTATTTTATAACTTGGTCAACTTACCACTACACGATCCTATACACTTGTAGGAAGGTATATTTGTGTGCGAACACAAATCGCTAGTCAATAATAGGATGAGTTAATTATTTTGGCATAATAATTCATTAAAAGCTTTTTTACTATCAGATTATTCAATGATATTAGAAATAGAAATTGTATTGTCTCCTTTTAAGAAAAAAAAAATGTTAGTTGTTACGTATTAAAATGAATAATTATAAGATGAAGGAATGACAATCAAATGATATAATAATTATATATTTTATTTAAGAGAAAAATTAATGTTGTGTTCATTTAGAATTTTCATTAACCACTATAATTACTATATATTTATTTTTATTCATATTATTCTTGAAGAATTTTATACCAAAAATAACATAAATTCTCATTTCTTTTATCAAATAATATAAATCAAGTTCAAGTTTTAACGAGCCAATAATCCTGACCCTCCCGGTTAACTATGTAATCCCTTTGTCCCTTTTTTATTTTTTCATTTGGCTTTTCAATTCTTTTATATCATTAAGAAATCTTTTCATTTTTATTCTCACAGGCCATGTATTATTTTATTGGTCTCAATCATTTTATTATTGGTTCCATACAAAAAAAATTCTTGTCTTTTAATTTCAAATGTTACGAAATTTATAAAATTGATCCCAATCGTTAAATTTTTTCGTTTAATAATATTTGCAGGGTTAGTCCTGTAGAATGCACTCCTACTTAATGTGTTTAACTACTTAATATATATTTTTAAATTTGGTCCCATTAATTTTTCCAATTGCACAATATGTTCCATAGGATATAAGAAAAAAAATTGGTGGAGAAAATAAATTTGCCTATAGGGATGGTAATATGGCGAATCTGTAACGGATTTGACCTAACTCAAGACTCGATTGATCTAAGGGCGGGTTCGGATCCTGGGATAGGTCAAATTCATCTTAGACCCGCCCCATTATCATTCCTAGGCAAATTTTTATTTTGTTTATATCTTGTGATACTTATGGTGCAACTGAAAAAATCAACGAGACCAATTGTAAAAATATAGATTAAGTTGTTAAATAAATTTAATTAGGAGTATATCGTACATGACTAACACCATAAATATTTGGGACTAAAAGTGCATGTTAAAATCACATTAGACCAATAGTGAAATAATTTTGATCAATTTTAAAATAATATATCTTGTGTGATCAAAAGTGTAAAATTATTATTCACTCAACTTGATAAATATACTTTAATAAAATATTTATTTTATTTATTTTAAATACCAAAATTCAATTTTATAAAAAAATTAAAAAGTCAAATGACAAAATAAAAAAGAAAGTTGGATAATATAAGCCCCCCATATTCTTAATTTATCTTTTAAATATTTTGTGGATTTAATGTGAATAACTTGGCTCTGTTCCATCCAAGAAATCAAATCCCAACGCCAAAAAAGCCTCAAACTAACCAAGGCTCAACTTCATACTCAACAATGGCATCAAATATGCGAGAGCTCATCTTCATCCCGGGCCCGGGAATCGGCCACATCGCCGCCGCCGTGGAGGCCGGAAAACTCATAGTTACTCGAGATACACGCCTCTCTGTCACATACCTTCTCATCAACGACGCCGAAGTTCGTAAATACACCCACTCCAATCACCACTTGCATCCACGCCTCCGATTCCTCAACCTCCCTGAAATCGAAACTCCGGTGAGTTCAAATTCTCCGACGGCGGCTACCGATCACGTCGACAGGCATAAGCCACTGGTACGGGAGGCGGTTCTCGCCATCACCGAGGCGAAAACTCCGGTGGCCGGAGTTATCGTCGACATGTTCTGCGTGAACATGATCGGTGTAGCTGATAAATTTGGGATTCCGGCGTACACATTCTTCACCTCCGGCGCCGGTTTTCTCTCTCTTATATTGTGTATACAGAGGCTTACCGATGAAGAAGGTTTGGATATCACGGAGTGTGATAGTGACCGGGAATTCGAGATCCCCTGTTTTTCGAACCGTTTTCCGGCGAAATGTTTACCGTCTCCGATGATGAACAAGAATGGCGCCTCTGAGGTTGTTATGCACACAGCTCGACAAATTCGAAGAAGTAGAGGGATTTTTATCAACACTTTTGAGGAATTAGAGGGGACTGCGATTCAATTTCTCTCTGAAATCAAAATTCCACCGATTTACCCAATTGGGCCTCTGCTAAATTTCCAGATCGAAACAGAGATCGACAATGGCGAAATTATCAGATGGTTAGATCAACAACCCACTTCCTCTGTGGTGTTTTTGTGCTTCGGAAGTAAAGGAAGTTTCAGTGAGGCACAAATCAAACACCTGGCGTGCGGGATTGAAAACAGCGGTCATAGATTCTTGTGGTCTTTAAGAGGGAGAAACGGGTCCGATCCGTCGATTCTGCCGGAGGGTTTCTTGCGGAGGACATCCGGGATCGGAAAAGTGATCGGGTGGGCGCCGCAAGTGGCGGCGCTGTCTCACGCCGCCGTGGGAGGCTTCGTATCGCACTGCGGGTGGAATTCGATTCTGGAGAGCTTGTGGCACGGCGTTCCGATGGCGGCGTGGCCTATGTATGCAGAGCAGCAGGTGAATGCTTTTCAGATGGTGGTGGAGATGGGATTGGCTGTTGAAATCAAGATGGATTACAGAGATGATGTGATCGGAGATGAAGCTGTGGTGAGTGCAGAAGTGATAGAGAGGGGTATAAAGCGGCTCATGGAGGATGATGATGTGAGAGAGAGAGTGAGGGATGTGAGAGAAAAGAGCTCGAGAGCTTTAATGGAGGGTGGTTCATCGTACAAGTATTTGGGAAGTCTAGTCCGTGATATTCTGCATAGTTCCCCTCTGTAAAAATGTTGAGTCTTGATCTCCGGCGGCTTTCTTGGATTTCCGGCAACTCAACAATTTCACTGTCGCCGTTTAGTTTTTCACTTCTCCGGCAACCCATTTTTCTTTTTCCCCAATAGCACTCTTCTTTTCTAGCTACACTAATTAAAGAGTATTACTGTGATACACTAAATTTCTCTAAATATACTCTAAATAAGGGTGATTAAATAATGAATCCCCTAATACAGGACTATTCATGCCAAAATATGTATGTATTGGCAAGAATAGTTTTGTGTTATGGAGATTGACTATATAGTCCATTAAACAAAACATTATATATCATAATAAAATTAATATATATTAATAAACATACCCCATTAGTTTTTTATAATATCTTTATTCCATCAAAATAAAAATTAAATAAAATATTCTTACATTTTCCTTATTGTGACACAATTATTCCTAATTATATGCTCAAATCCAATAACAAAAGAGACTTAACGAAGACCCGATTTCTAATCGAGCTAGATGAAGCTCGAAGGTGTTTCAACAATTTGTTCAAAGTCATATGAAGCTCGGAGAAGCTTCCATGATAGCTCTGAATATATTTGAAACACGGATGATTTGGGTGGGACGTTCGAGGTATGGAGAGCCTAAGTAATAATGAAATCAAGATCCAAGGATCAAAATCTTAGAAGCCGAGGATCAGTCTTGCTTGTCCGAGGTCCGACAACAGATGAGCTCCCATCTAGTTGTATAAGGAGCCGAGCTATAAAGAACCCCAATTTCTAAAGAGGAATCAAATTTGTTAGTTAAACAGTCATCTAAGTCTGACACTTTGTACTATTCAGTTAATTATTCGCACACGTGGCACCCATTTTTTGGCTTAGTACAATCCATTGTACTTGCCTCTGGCACAGTGATGCAGTCACATTTCAAGGAATAAACGGTCATAAGTTTGAGCTCTTACAATTTAAGACCGAGCAATTCTTAATATTCTTTAAATTTTATGAATTGTTATCAATATTGATATTATTAATCTTGTTACCCTGAAAACCAACCGCATAAATTACTTAGGAACCAACATTCCTCTACTACAAAAAAATATAATTAATTTTTTGACTATTTCTTAATTTGTAAAAATATATTTAAATTGAATATATTATGAAAAAATTAAAAAAATTAACAAAGTTTTAAAAATATATAAATTAAAAAAAATTAACAAAATAAAAATAATAATTTGAAATATACCTGCTAACTGTTAATTCTGATTTTTTGCAACTTTGTGTTTGCAAAAGCTTTTCCTGTGTAATTTTGTGAAATGACTGCTCATCCCCACGTGTATGTTTTGGCCCCCTTTAATGGCAAAGCTGATTTCAGTATTTGGAAACAAAAAATGAAATGTATTTTGATACAACAACGTGTTTTCAAAGTTGTTGATCACTCTTATCCCCCTGGCATGTCTGAAGATAAAAGTTTGAGATTAATGAACTTGCTTTATCTGCTATTGTCTTAAATTTGTCTAATATTGTGCTTAGAAAAGTAGGAACTTTTGAGTTGGCTAAATGCTTGTGGGATAAGCTCGAAGAGCTTTATAATGAAAATTCTTTGCCTAACACACTGTTTATGCTTGAAAAGTTCTTTAGATTCAAACTTGATCTCACTAAGGATATTGACGAGAACTTAGATGTGTTCACTAAGTTAATTCAAAACATTAAGCAAACTGGTGATAAGCATATCGATGATTACACCCTTATTGTCTTGCTAAATGCTATACTTGATTCTTGTTGTGATGTGAAATCTGCTATTAAGTTTGGTAGAGATAATGTTGCTCTTGAGACTGTGGTTAATTGCTTAAAGAGCAAAGAAATGGATTTGAAACAAAATGGGAGTGATAATAGCTCGGGGGAGGTTATGCATGTTAGATGGAGGAATGTGGATAAGCATGCTAGAAAACCTAAGGTTAAAAGGTGCTATAATTGTGGTGACACCGGTCATATGATTAGGGAGTGCACTAAGTCTAACAAAAATCAAAAGGATGAGTGTGCTAATGTGGCTTCTACTGAGGAGCGATTGGGTGATGTGTACTAAACTCTTTGTGTGATTTGAGTGCTATGCCTTTGTGGTTTTGTTTTTGCCTTTGTGGCTTATATGCCTTTGTGGTTTGTTTGTCTTTGTGGCTTAGAGTTTGTGTGTCTCTGTTGCTTTGTGTTTCAATCTTTATGATTTTTTTTATTGAAATTGTATCGTAGTTGTTCCTTTTGAGGTGTTGCATTGGTCTATGTGACTAGGTTTGTGTGATTTGAATTTTTGTGATTCCTATCTTTGTGGTTTCTTATTTTATTGTTTTGTGGCAACTACATGATGGTGTGTGACTTTGTGTTTTCTATATATGGTTACCTGGATTAATTTTGTTTTTTTTTTTCATGTTTTGTGTACTAACTTTTTGTTTGTGCAGGTTTTGTACGCCTTTGTGTGTGTGCTTGTGTGTGCATGCGTGTGTGGGGTGATGATGAAAATCCGTGGATTCCGATGTTGAAGGGAATGACCAAAGAGGTGGAGAATGTTGGGTTTGAGCTAACTTGGTTTTGGCCCATTTGGTTAAACTTTAAGTCCACTTTCTCTAACACTAGGTATAGTTGGTAGCCACCATATATATGTTATTGTGCATATCTTCTCAACGTGTGATCGACCGAAATCGTGACTAGTGAATTAGAATTGAGAGGCTATAGTGTGGTGTGCAACCCTACACGATGGGATTTTGAGTGCCTATCAATCTCATCGATTTTGTGTCTACCAAATATGTGACCTGAACACTAGTCCGTAAACCAAACCATGAGTCCGTAAACCCAACATTGAACATTGACATTGTGATTTTCAGCATAAAAAATTCTCCACCACTAAAACAGTAATATTAACATAACCAATCAATTTTATACATGCGAATATGAAATTATTCAACATTTTAAAAACCTAGTTTTTACATAATATTAAAAAATTTATAAATGCATCTTCAAAATTTGAATTATTAAATATATTTGAATCATATGTCTCCAACGAATCTTCTACATCTTTGATAGTCAATTTGAATTACTAACTACTAAGTCACTTGGACGAAAAAAATAAAAAAGGATAATTTTGTCCTTTTTGATGAATTACTGTAATAATTAAAATTCAGGATTATATATATATATATATATATTCTCTAAATTGGTCAGTGGCGATAACCTGAGCCCTACTCTCATTTCGTTGGGCCTTATTTGGGCCGCATAAATGTTGTGGATCCAATTGAAATGCCTCGTGTTTTGTTCATACACTTTCACTAAAACAATGTTCATCTAAAAATTTAACTATTTTCAAAATGAATTAAGAATTTCTCAAAAATCCATGTATTTGGTCTTCTTTTTTCATTTTCGATTTTTTTTTCCCGAAAACTAAATTCAATTGAAATGTCTCATGTTTTGTTAATACACTTTCACTAATAAATGTTCATCGAAATTTTAAGTATTTTTAAAATGAATAAAAAATTTCTCAACAATCCATGTATTTCGTCTTCTTTTTTCATTTTCGATTTTTTTTTCACGAAAACTAAGTCCAATAAAGACAAAAACTTGTATGAACTCGAGTTCACCGTGAACTCGGGTTCTCAATTATCACTGTCATATGTATACATTACCACTGTTATGTACATATTCATTATCACTGTTATACATATATACTATCACTGATAAAAAATCAAGTATATTTTTATAATAGTGATAATATATATTAGTAACAGTGATAGTGGTTATACATAACAGTAATACGAGTTCATGTGAACTCGAGTTCACAAAAAATCTACTTCAATTGAAATGTCTCGTGTTTTATTAATACACTTTCACTAAAAAATGTTCATCGAAAAATTTAACTATTTTCAAAATGAATAAAAAAATCTTAAAAAGCCATGTATTTTGGTCTTCTTTTTTCATTTTCGATATTTTTTTCCGAAAACTAAAGATTATACAGTTTTTATTCCTAATATTTTTTTTGGGAGTGAATAAAAAACATGGGACTTTATTTGATGGATTATCGATTCTTGGAGTTAAAAACATGGAAGTTTATTTTTATTTTCAAACGCTAAAATGAAGGTTACTAAAATTGGAATTGTACTTAACTGGGATAATGAAATATTAATATCTTCTATATGTGTTACTTTAATGTTAAATAGTATTACTTTACAATTTATATAGGACTCAAAGATTACTTTTAAACATTTTTATTTAAATGCTAGATAATAGTACATCTTATTAAGTTAAATAATAATCTTTCCTTCTCAATTCTATCTTCATGCCCAATATAAATATTCATTTTTAATCATTTAAAAAGATAAGAGTATTAATTTTTTAATATGATACTATAAACGTCAACAAGCACTTTTGTCGAAATGAATATTAATTGGCTAGCCCGTAAATTTGAGCGGTCTATTTTTATTAAAATAAACACATAAATAAAATAACCAATTGTTCAAAAATATTCATAAATAGATTGAATTTAATATTAGAATTATTCACTATTTCTTTTTTTCGTCTGTATACAAAAAGTATGCATCTTATATGTGGAAATTATCATCTTTATTATCACTCTCTGAATTAATTATATTTATAAGTTGATTCATAATAAAATCAAAATATTTTTATTTTATCTATTTTTTCTTAAAACTCATGCAAACACTTTAGTAGCAGACGGAGAGAGCACAAAATATATCAAAAAATAGACTTAATTACAAATTAATATTGTGCGAAAAAAATATGCTTAAATTATGAATTTATACAAATACTTTTAACAAATTTATAAATATAATTATTATTTTGATTTAATATGTAAACACTGCTTAAAAACGACAATAAAATCCATTGCGATTATCAAATTTAATTTAGCTTTTCCCATTAAGGATAAAAGTGGACTGTTTTTTCAACATTTACGCGATAACCAAATTTTTTATTTTCCAAATTTATCAGAGCAAATTCTTCTGGCAGGCGAAATTTTTAAGCATCTGACGCCACAATTAGCCTCAAAGCACTCCTTATCGCTAGTACAAGCATTGGGGCAGTTTTGTAAAGTCACACCATTTTGTAGTCCTCTAGCTTCAACCATCTTTGGAGACTGCATGACTGCAAGCACAAAATATTGAAATAATAATTTCTTCTATCTACAATAATTAAGAAATTTAAACGTTAAATTGGCTTAGTCTTGTATGCACCAGTTGCACCGTGCAATTCAGGATATTTTTAAAAAGTTACACATGTTATTGCTGAAAAGTGTATCTTTAATAGTGTAACTTTTCAGTAATAAATAGTGTAACTGTTTAAAAGTACACTTGAATTGTTCGGTGTAACTGGTGCACAAGAGACTCAACTCGTTTTTGAACGGTGAATTATTATTCTAAATTAATCAGTTCTTGAGCCGTATAACAAGTTTTTAATGATATTTAAAATATTAAGATTAATAACTTTAGAAAAGAGGGTAATAAAAAAAATCAAAACACAAGAATTTAAAGATAGGGCAAAAAGTTATTTTTTGAGGGGATAGATTTAGGGGATACATGTCGTCAAGATTTAGATTTTTAATTACACCGCATGTAGATATTTTTTTTTATTACATATTAATTTTATGAGTTCCGATATTTCTAAATAAAAATTATTTAAAAACCTCATCCCATATTAATTTTAGATATATAATTTTTATATTATAAAAACCTCATCCCATGAGGTAAAAAAAATTTGTCCGTTAGAGCTGGCAAACGGAATGGCCCTGCTCAGCCCGGCCAATCGGGCCAAATCATATTCACAGGCCAGGTTGGGCTAGTCCATTTTTAAATCGGACTTTATATAAATCAATTTTTGCATGTTAACGGGTTTATTGGGCTGATCCATCAGGCCAAGACATATTCATGGGCCGACTCATTTTTCAATCGAGCTTGTAAAAATTGAGATCATAAAAAAAAATTAATTTTACTTGCTTCACAGAGTTTGCAAACACCATCTAAAATTGAGATATACAAAGGAAAACGTACCGGTGGTCATCAAGAAAAATGAAATAAGAATCAATTGTAGAGCCCTAACTTTTGCCATTTTAATTAATGTATAAAACTATCAATTAATCAGAGCGTCTGTGGGGCATGTAAGTTTTTGACAAGGGATTTATATAGCAGAATTGATGAATTAAATATAGTAATTAAACATATTTATGGATATGACTGAAATTTATTACTAAATAGTGTAACCAAAATTTTGTAATTAATATATGTTGGTGGATTTAAGTAACGGAACAATGTGATGAAATTCTGAGGAAAAAATAGGAAAAAACTTAAAGGATTATATTAATATTATGAGTTGATGGATTATACTCCCTCTATCCACCAAATATATACATCTTTCTTTGCACGTGGATTAAGATAATATGTTGGAGGGTATTTTGAGGTATTGTGAGGTCCGTTTATGAATAAAGATCATATTTTTAAAAAGTGCACATGATGTAGTTTTCAAAAATATGATTTTTATTCATAAACAGACCTCACAATACCCCTAAATATCCTCCGACATATTGCATTAAACCACGTGCAAAGAAATGTGTATATATTTGGTGGACAGATGGAGTATTAATTTTGAGGATACCACGTTAAAATTAAAAAAATTGATAGAATATGACAATAGATAATTCATAATGGACGTTTTATTTCATAAAATGTATATCTGGTAAGTTTGACTCACTAGATAATTTGATTAAATAATTTTAATTTATTTTATATGAATTTTGCTCGCTATTTTAATAGGAATTTGCATCTTACGGGACCACACATTTTTTAAGAAAAATATATTTTATATATAAAGTAGTGGCATATGAGTAAATATGTGTATAGGTTTGTGAGTGTGCACGTAAATCAATGTTTCCTTTTTTAGTAGTGTGCAAATTTGTGTGGGACTGTATAATAAAAGTAAATGCTTCTATATTTAAAAAAGTCAATATTAATTAAAAGTTATATGGATAGTTTAATCTTGAAATAATACTAATTACTGTAATTCTTGAGTCGAAATTATGGTTACCATTGTATTTAAATTTAATCAAAATTAATGGCACTAATAATGTCTAATGATAAATAAATTAAATAAATCTTAGTATATTTGATTGCAAAATTTTAATTATAGTGTACAAGCCGCATGGTATAAAATATAGTGCATTAATGGAATTTGATTCTGCGTATTGCAAATAATGTATAATTGAAATCACATTAATTAAAATTTTAATTGATAATTTTACTTAAATCATCTTTTCTGAATAACAATATTGTGGAATAAGTATTTTAACAATATGGGAAAAACTTGATGGATTATATTAATTTTGAAAGAAAATATAAAAAATGGTCCTGTAACTTTGTTTGAGTCCAAATTTAGTCCCTTATCTTTTTAATTTTTCGATTATAGTCCTTTTGTTATAAAAAAAAAGGGTCCTTTCTGCCGGAAATTAAAAAAATTGGCAAGAATTTACACATGTTCCAGGAGAAAATATAAAAAATGGTCATGTAACTTTGTTTGAGTCTAGATTTAGTCCTTTATCTTTTTAATTTCTTGATTACAGTCCTTTTGTTATAAAAAATTATATATTATTTTAAATTAAATTTTTTTTATAAAAATTTGAAGATTATATAATTTTATTTAAGAATAGTTATTTTTTATTTTAAATATGATTAATCATATTTAAATAATATTAAAATCTCCTATTATCTATTTTTGAATATATAAAATTTTATGTGGCTTAATACAATGCTTCCTAAATAACTTTCTAATTTTCTCATAATTTTATATTTTTTAAAATAAAATATGAATAACCGTTGTCCGTTACTTCTTTATCCATCTTCTTTTTAATTCACAAATTTCTCAATTTATTCCATCACTCCATATTTCTAAATATTTTTATTTTTCATCTTAAAAAGATCTTTTTAATAGTTAAAGAATATTAACCGCCATCCATAAATCTCGGTCAACTAAATCCCGCTAATTACTCATTTTAAAATTATATATATTATTAATCTCAAATTAAATTATTTATTTATTTTCAAAAAAGAAATTTTCAAATTAAATTATTTATTTTCAAAAAAAATTAATCAATATATTCCTATGAATTAAAATTTTCAAAATGTTACGAAACAATGAGTAATTCCATTGACTATTAATATTTTCAAAATTAACTTACAAAAAAATGTCGAGGGAACAAAAATAATTTCTAATAAAAAAAATAGAGAAATATTAACCATTAATATTAATAGTCATATATATTTAACCACGTTATAATATTTTAATATGAATAATCATTTATTTAAAAAAAATTAATCAACATGTTCATATGAATTGAAATTTTAAAAAATCAACATTTTCGTATGAATTAAAATTTCCAAAATTAAACTT
>JAPKLY010000250.1:410516-426446 GCA_026898435.1 Prunella vulgaris | reverse complement strand
TATATTTCAATTAGTTACCAATTTTCATTTCTATTTAAATACAATAATTATTTATATTTTAAATATTTAATATTTATATCATATAATATTATAAATAAATTTAATACTAATATATAATTATATTTACCTAAAATAATATATTGCATCACATATAATATAACATATCACATAAATTTAAAAAAAATCTAAGGCGAACTTCTCATGCACTGTTCACTTGTAGCTAATTTGAATTGTGCATTGGGAGAGGGAGAGGGGGAGGGGAAGATTTGAGCAGATAATTTATTTTGGAAAGTTTTGTATGGAAATAGTTTGTGATAAGCTTATCATGAACCTGTTTTAAAATATCAATCATTTAAATAGATGTATAAAAAATTGGTGTCAATGATATTATGTTATCTACCTTTCCTTAGGTTACGTTTATCCTCCATCTCCACGACCATGACCCAAAAAGAACAAAAAAAAAAAAATGCTAACATACCTCACCACCTTAATGTAGGAAGGCCCTAGGTTGTGTGGGTTTAATTAAAAATGATTGTGACACATGTCATAATTCTATTAGTTGTACATATATATTTTTAAATAGAATTTAAAATTTCAATTTAAGATATTATTTCATATCAAAACAAAAATTTATATATATCAAATTTTGAAAAAAAAAATCTCTATTAATAAACACCAATATTGAAATAATTTCAAACACAATTATATTCTCTCTTTTATCTCCTCATTTGTTTAGTCTTTCTAATTTTTTATCATGAATTCAAGTTATCCAAACTCCCAAAATTATTCAAATTTTCAATCTTTTTTTAATCCAAAAGATTTTTCAAATTCTTAAAATTTTCACGTACCTATTATTAATTTGAGTCATGTATTTCAACTCTTGTAATATTTAAATTTTTTCATTAAAATTATTATAATTTTTAAGTATATTGTAATTTTTTATTATGATTACAACTTTGTAACTTTCTATTATGCTTACAACTTTCTAATAAAATAAAATTTGTATACATATAATATTTAATTAAAAATATATGAAAATATTATTTATTTATTGAGGGTTAGGGTTGTGAAGGGTTGTTGATAAAGTGAAAAAAAAAAAGATTTAATATATTAAAGATTGTGTATGTGGAGGAGAAAGAAATGCATTATTTATTAGAATGTTGGGTTGTGGAGGGTTGGTGATAAATATACAATAGTGCACAAGTTTGGTGGATGGATTAAAAAATCGACAAAATTATAAAATAATACAGTGCAAAATAAATTATGCTTAAATTGTGAATTTATACAAATATTTTGAACAAAATTTATAAATATAATTATTATTTTGTATTAATATGTAAATACTGCTTAAAATAACAATAAAATCAATTGCTTTTATTAAATTTAATTTAGCTTTATCCATTAAGGATACAAGTGGACTGTTTTTTCAACATTTTTGGGATAACCAAATATTTTATTTTTTCAATAAAATCATTGACATATTTAACCTCAAATATCGGAGCAAATTTTTTTGGCAGACGAAACTCTTAAGCATCTAATTCTAACGCCACAATTAGCCTCAACGCACTCCTCATCGCTAGAACAAGCATCGGGGCATTTTTGTAAAATCACACCACTTTGCAGTCCTCTAGCTTCAACCATCTTCGGAAATTTCATAACTACAAGCACATAACATAGAATTAAGGGTTAAAATCAATTTTTCATATGTACTGTATCACTTATTTTAGTTTGTAACTAGTACTAATTTTTTTATCAGATTGCAATCTGTACTAAAAAAATTTACAAAATCCTTCTTAAAGTTAATTTTTATTCTTTTTTTTTTGCAGTGCTATATTTGTTAAAATTATACTAATCATTCCACATTATTTATTTACTTAATTTATATTATAATTATTAATAATAAAAAATTGACGTTAAAAATATCTAATTTCTATAGAACGACGATAACATAGTTGGAATTCGATTTTTAACCCCATGGAAGAAATAAGATTTTTTTACCAGCATCGATTTTTATGTGACAAAAAAAAAATTATTGATATAGATTGACGAATATAACCTTAAAAAATATAGCACTAACAAGAAAAAGAATAAAAGTTAAGTATAGGTTGCAATTGATCAAATTTTCATAGTACATGTTGCAGTTTGATATTAATCCTAGAATTAATTATTTCTTGTATCTACAAAATTAAGAAAATTAAATCTAAAAGCGAATTAAATTATGCCTATTAATTCGTTTTAGGACGATGAATTATGAATCCGAATTAATAAGTTCTTGAGCCACATGACAAGTTATATAATTTTTTTCTTAATTAAGACTAAAAACTTAGAAAAGAAGATAATATAAAAAAAAAATTCAAAACACAATAATTTAGAGATAGGATAAAAGATTGTTTTTATTACATATTGATTTTGTGAGTTACGATATTTTTAAATTAAGAATTTATAAAATTTATATTATAAAAAATTCATCCCATGAGGTAAAATCTTTGTGCCCGTACATCTCTGCTTTTTTTTAAGTATCCAAAGAGTGGGGTTTTTTTTTTATATATTGTGTTTTTAATTTACATTTACGTAATTAGGTGAAAATCAGAATCTTTATGAATATAAATGAACTCGTGATAATTTTACAAGTGTTTTGATATTTTTCTAGTGAAAATTGTTGTCCACCAACTATAAACTACAGAATAATACCAAAATATAATAGTACATTTTAGTCATTTCAAATAATACAAAATATACTACTATCAATTAAATAAAATTTAAAGCAATATATATATATATATATGGATTAGTTTTGTATGCACCAGTTACACGGTGCAACTCAAGTTCATTTTTAAAAAGTTAAACAGATTATAACTGAAAAGTTAAACAGTTTATTACTGAAAAGTTAAACTATAAATGATACACTTTTCAGTAATAAACTGTTTAACTTTTCAGTAATAAACTGTTTAACTTTTCAGTTATAAACTGTTTAACTTTTTAAAAATAAACTAGAATTGCACTGTGTAACTGATCCACATGAGACTTATTATATATATATACACACTGGACTTTCAGATTGTTAGATATTGGAATATAATTTTTGGTCTCAGGTAAATAGAGGAATCTTCGGGCACTGCCTAAAATATGAACGTGAATCACATTTTTGCGGGCCCCATTTCTGCAGCCACCGATTTATTTTCCGGTCACCGGAAATTTAGAAATTGTGACTCCATTTCAAGATTTTGCTTAATAATATAAACACTCTGATTTTCACCTCAATTAAATAAATATAAATTAAAAATATAATATTTGAAAAAATGAGTGAGATTAGGGGTGGATAAAATATCAAAAAATTTGATATATGTTGTAATTATTGAATAAAAAATATCGAAAAATATGGCATGACGTCTTCAGTATGGTAACAATATCAATATTTTGTATAAAAAAATATTTTGGTAATCAGCATTATTGGTATACTATGTATAAAATAATATGAGAAAATTTTGTATACCAAAATTTTTAATACTATACATAATATATGACGATTTTCTTTTTATCGGTAAATATTAGTTGTTAGTAGTTAGAAGTTAGTTCACCAAATCTCCAAACACTCCAACATTATCTCTAAGCTATCTCCCTCCTATAGCTAATTCGTTCCCATAGGGAAAATTCTTTATAATATATGACGATATTTTTTATATATCGTATCAAACCACCCCTAAATAGAGTTTAGGGAAAATTCATATATATATATATATATATATACCAATTTTGACCAAAAAAAGTATATGGATAACTAGTAAAAGCATACCTGTCGAAATAAAGAAAAATGCAAAAAGGATCAAGTGAAGAGCTCTAGGATTTGCCATGCTAATATATGTATATGCAATCAATTGGTGAGAGCTCTACGTTATTGAGGAGAGATTTATATAGCAGAATTAATGGATTAATTATAGTATTAACATGCTTTTACTAAAATATAATATTAAATCATGTTTAAGTAATAAATCACATGATAATATGTTCACATGGGCAATTAAGGAAAAGGCAATAATTAAAAAATATTTTGTCATATTTAATACTCGCTCCATCCCAAAATTATTTTCACACTTTCCTTATTTGAACGTCTCAATTCTTCTTTCACACATTTAAATAAAACTTTTTAAACTCACAAAAGTCAACAAAATACAATTTTTTTATTTTTTTATTTAAATTTACACTCACATATTTAATTTTCCTTGGTCTGTGTGCTCAAGACTGCTATAAAAGTAGTACTGAAACGGAGGGATTACTTGCCTATGTAGCAATGACTGAATGTTAAGATTTTTTTTTTTTTCAAGATTTCTCCAACCTCATTCATCCACTTTTTAATTTGATGTCATCATTTTATGTTAAGATGTTTTTTTTTATTTTAAGATTCCTCCAACCTCATTTATCCACTTTTTAATTTGATCTCATCATTTTATGTTAAATCAATTGATCTGAAACATTGATAGATTATATTAATATTATGACTTGATGGATTATACTCCCTCCGTCCACAAAAATTGGACTACCTTGGCAATTCACGGTTATTAAGAAAAGTTGATATTGATGTGTAAAAGTGAGTGTATTAGTATAAAAAAATATTTAATTATTAAAAAAATATTTGATGTGATGGGTAAAAGTGAGTATATGTATATAAAAAAATGAAAATAATGATTGTAAGTTTTCCATTTTAGGTAAGTAGACCATTTATTGTGGACGACCGTTTAAGGCAACGTGGACCATTTATCGTGGACGGAGGGAGTATTAATTTTGAGGATACACGTTAAAAAAAAAAATTTGATAGAATATGACAATAGATAATTCATAATGGATGTTTTATTTCATAAAATGTATATGTGGTAAGTTTGACTGAATTCAGATAATTTGATTAAATAATTAAAAAAAAAAAATTATAAATTTCGCTTGCTATTTTAATTAAATATAATAAAGTAAATGCTTCAATATTTAAAAAAAAGTCAATATTAATTAAAAGTTATGTTGATAATTTAATCTTGAAGTGATATTAATTACGTGTTAGTCTTGTATGCACCAGTTGTACCGTGCAACTCAAGATCATTTTTAAAAAGTTACACAAAATACTACTGAAAAGTTACACATTATATTACTGAAAATTGTATTTTTAATAGTGTAACTTTTCAGTAATAAGTTGTGTAACTTTTCAGTAATAAATAGTGTAACTGTTTAAAAATAAACTTGAGTTGCACGGTGTAACTGCACAAGAGACTTACTCATTAGTTACTGTAATTCTTGAGTCAAAATTATGGTTACAACTGTATTAAAAATTAATCAAAATTAATGGTTTTAATAATGTCTAATAATGATAAATAAATTTAGTATATTTGATTGCAAAGTTTTAATTATAGTGTAGAACCCGCATGGTATAAAATATAGTGCATTAGTGCACCAGTCGAATTCAATTCTACGTATTACGATAATGTCTAATTACAATCACATTAGTTAAAATTTTAATTGATAATTTTACTTAAATAATATTTTCTGAATAAGAATGTTAAATAAGTATTTTTACAAAAAGATAAATAAATAATTCAAATATCAGATATGTAGATTTATTTGTATACTCATCCCTTCATATTTACATTTTTTAGATTGAGGAGCTGCTGCCAAGGGGAGAGGGGGTTTATGCATTTATTTTAAATTATTTGGCATTTAAATTTTTTTAAATACTATTTTTTAAACTGGCTTTATATTGGGAAAATTTTAATGGGTTATTATCTTTGAGTATATTAGTATTTAATTTAAATGGTCCCTTGAGGTTACTTTGAATTTGAAGTCTTTTGAGTTAAATTTTTGGTAAAATATTATATAATCATGTTCATGATATAAATTATTTTGTGATATATAGTTTTTAGTTTTAAAATCGTCAACTACTACATAAAATTATATTGTGAAAAATTATACATACACTACATATGCTGGTAGTAACCAGGTGAGATAGCTCACCTGGCCACCGGGCTCCTCACTTAAATGAGTGACCCGGGTTCGTTGGCTAGGAGTTTATTCTTGGAGTGTTTGGGGTCTTGGTGTAACTAACTACTAACAACTAACATTTACCGATCAAAAAAAAAAACTACATATGCTGGTAGTATACACCTTAAAAAATTAAATTTTAATACCACATGAAAAAATACTACCCTTCATCGTTACAATACTGATACACCTACAATCAACATTCAAGATTAAAGATTTATAAGCCCTATAAATTTACTTCATTTGAATTTGGTCCTTTAGATTACACATTTTGATTTTGATCATATAAGTTTAAAAAAAATTGATTTTGGTCCTTTTACAAACTTACAGGACTGTAAGTTTGTAAAAGGACCAAAATAAAAAAAAATTCAAATTTATAGGACCAAATTCAAATTTTTGACAAGTTATAAGGCAAAAAAAACTTTAATCCCTTCAAAATATATTGTTACGATTTTATTTGTAAGACCTTCACCATTCATTCATCATCTCCATTTGTTAATTTATATTGCCCCCATCTCCAAACACACACTTTTCTTTTTCAACCATTCTCAAATAATTTAAACTCCCATGAATGAAAATTCCTACATTAATTTTATTTGTACAATTTTTACATATTTTACAAAAAAAATATGACATTACTTTTTACGCTCAATTCAATTCTAATTTTATTATATTTAATAATTTATCTTTACACATCATCCCATTAAACATTTTATCTTGAAAAGTATGCAAGAGTATTAGAGGACATAAGGGGTAATGCTTTGTTGAAACTGCTTGTTGAATTGTAAAAAAAAAAAAAAAAAATTGACATTATTTTTTAAAACGTAACATGAAAATTTTAATGAAAACAATTTTTTTTCTGAAAAAGATAAGATTTTTGAAAAAAGAATATTTTTCATTTTAAAAATTGAACAAGATTCTTTTGGCAATTTTCTCAAAATAAGGGAAATTTTTTTTTTCCAAAAATATTGTACTTTTCAGAAAACTAAAATGAAAAAAAGAAAAAATAGCACAAATTAGATTTTTTAAAAAAATGGTGTATTAATTTTATATTGAGTGTACTTATCTTGTGGAGTAGGGCTCTTGTGAACTCTAGTTTACATGAACTAGTATCACTGTTATGTGTAATAATTATCATTGTTATTCATATATAATATCACTGTTATAAAAATATACTTCATTTTTTAACAATGATAGTGTATATGGATAACAGTGATAGTGAGTATACATAAAAGTAATAGTGTATATATGTGACAGTGATAATTAATATATCTGAGGACCCGTGAACTTGAGTTTTTATGAGTTTTTATAAGTTTTTATCTGTCTTACATGAGTGAATTTAAATTGGGACTTATTTAAAGGACCCGGATATTTTCCCCCCATTATTGAGTACTTCACCCCCATTTTCAATTCACCACCTTAATAGATTATTTCACCCCCATGATTTTCCACAACTACCCAAACTCTTAATAATTAAGGATACAAGTTATAACTTCACCCCCACTTCTTAATTCCACAAAAACCGTCCCACTCACACACAGGAGAAATCGAACCCGTCCCGTCGGAGAGAGCACCACCGGAGACTCGAGTTGGACGACGCACGGAGAGAGCACCGAAGACCACGCCGAACTGAAAATGGATAAAGGTACATCCCATTTCATTGTATTTTTAGGAAAAAAATTGAATTAAACTAAATGGGTTTTATGTGTTTATGTCCAATTTCATTATATTGATGTTTGTAATTGTAAGTGAATGGGTTTTGTGTGTTTGCCCCTTAATCGATCATATTTGTTGAAGGTAGTGAATGGGTGCATTTAGGGTGAATTTTCTTGTTTTTGTTCGGATCTGGTCTACAGAATGTTGGATGTTTGTTCGATTTTTTTTCGAATGTATGATGTTTGTTCGGTTGATATGTGTCGAACAAAAATTGTTCGAATTTTTTTTCCGAAAGATTAATGATCGTTTGGTTGCTGAGTGTCGAACATAGTTGAGTTGTTCGAATTTTTTTTCGAACGTTACTGAAATGTTCATGACAAATTTTTGAACAGTGGTCCGGTGGATTCAGGACGATTTCCGGCGGCTTATGGTGGTGTTGCAGACGGTAGGCGACGGCTATAGCGGACGCAGTGGTTGTGAGTAGTTGTGTGTGGATTGGCGACGCGAATGTGTGTACCGATTTTGCAATCGCGGCGATGGAGATGTGCAGTGGCTATGGGCGCGAGCGAATGGATTTCGAAGCAGAGGCGGCAATTTCTTCTTTCCAGGTGGTTTGCGGGAGTTGCGGCGGCTGCGATTGCAAGTTTTTGTTTCCATGGCTATGGCGGATTCCGTCTTTCATGGATGGTGACGTGAGTACTGTGATTCCAGCGACGAAGTGGTGTGAGCAAATGAAACAGTTTTTGGTGTGAACAATGTTTGGGGGTGAACTGGTCTGTTTTTAATTTAGGTAATTATATAAGAGGGGTATTTTTTTTTTTTAAACATAAGAAAGTAAGTGGGGGTGAAGTACTCAATAATTGGGGGAATATTCGGGTACTTATTTAAAATACCAAAGGACAAGCCCATTGAATTAGTTAACTTCTATTGGGCTTCAGTTCCTATCTTTAGTCCATTTAAATGTTATTTGTACTGTCCAGTCTATGTTTAATAAGGAAATTTTGGAAATGAATGAAGAAGCAAGAAATATTTCCATATGTCCCTCACATTCTCTCCCTCCCCCTTTTAACTCTATTTCTATCTCTATAAAATTCTCTCTTTCTTGATTTCTAACTTCCACATCTAGAAAATCACACGAAATATATTAATTTAGAGAAAAATGTATTTGATAATTTGTTCCACACAATCCTAAATACAGAAGACAAGTACAACGACACTGCAAGATTCAGACAAAAGTTAAGTCAATTCTGTTCTCGTCCTAGTCTGTCCAGTGGTCGACGACCAGGTGAGTTTCCACAAGCCAACTACACAATCACCAAAGCAGACAAGAAAAAAATATTTCAATGGGTGAAGGAACTGCGCTTTCCGAACAATTATGTGTCGAACATGGGTCGGTCGTTTGGATAGACTTTTGGCATCTTGACCACGATGCTCAGAAAGTGTATTTGGCATCTGGACCACGACGCTGAGGTGCAAAGACTTTTCTGCGATAAAGAGCAAGGTCGGATGAAAGAAGTGGTTTCCACCATGAAGAAGAACTGGATGCAAGACGAGACAACTCCCTATGGGGTTGGATGCAGAGGGTCGGAGCACCAGGAATGGATTGATCGAGTACTGGATGAATCTGAAGCATCAAGAGAGGGTCGAGAAGGCCAGACAAAATCGGCTCAGTGATCCTTCCGGACAAGGCATCGCCAGACACCAGGCTGGCTCGCCCACTTGTCCTATGACCAAATTCTGCTGACATAAATTTTATGGCTTTGAGAAGTCCCGCATTGCTCAATGATAAATACTATGTGAATTATCAGGATTATTAAAATGAATTTGGACGGTGTTTGCAAGTCACAAGACGATGTGAATGTATGTCTATGTATTCATGTAAGTATTGATATATTTGACTATTTGTTTAATATTTTACTTTGAACAGTCGAGCTATACTTAGAGTGTGTTTGCAAACTCTAAAAAGAGTGTAGAATCACTTTTTTATTTGAAAAGCTGGGTCTTATCAACTTCAAAAAAAAGTGATTCTACACTTTTTTTAGAGTTTGCAAACAAGCCCTTAGATTGAGGAGCTTCTGAAGAGAGAGGATGGGGGAGGGAGAGCGGTTGATGCATTTATTTAAAGTATTTCCTTCGTCTTATAGGAATTTGCACACTAAGAAATGACACATTTTTTAAGGAAAATATGTTTTATATATAAAGTAGTGGCATATGGGTAAATATGTAGAAAAGCTTGTGAGTGTGCATGTACATCAATGTTTCATTTTTTAATAGTGTGCAAATTTGTGTGAGACGTCCAAATAAAGAAAGTGTGCAAATTCCTATGGAATAGATGAAGTACTATTTTTTAAAACAACTTTATGTTGTGAAGATTTTCATGGGTTATTATCTTTCAGTGTATTAGTATTTAATTTACTTTATTCATACAATTTTCACATATATACCAGAATTCTTGATATTGTATACTCTCTCCGTCCAGTAGAAATTTACACTCTATGAGACGACACATTTTTTAAAAATAATGTGTTTTATATATAAAATAGTGACATATAGGTAAATATGTGTATAGGTTTGTGAGTGTGCACATAAATTAATATTTTCTTTTTTAGTAGTGTGCAAATTTGTGTGGAACGTCCAAATAAAAAACGTGTGTAAATTTTTGCCATGCTAATCAATTGAGGGATTTATATAGCAGAATTAATGGATTAAATATAGTATTAACAGAAACTTACTAAAATATAATACTATCATATTTAAAAAATAAAACTTTATCACTTTTTAAAAATAATAATCTTAATTAATTAGTGAAAATTTTAAGGGTTCATTTTGTTCTAAATAACTCAAAATAGGATTAGTCAAGATTGTAATATAGAGATTGTTATTTGTGAGTTAAGTAATATGATTGGATTTATGGGTTAAGAGAATTAGAAATGTAAGATGACTTAATTTTGAATATTTGGATTGTAGGAATAATAATAAAAAATGTGCAATTCAATTTTGTCCCCTGTATCATGAACAAAAATAAAGTGAATTGTTTGCTAAATTAGTTCTTTTTTTTTTCAATATAAGAGGGGTATTTTTATAAAGATAAATACAATAAATTATTATCATCTCTTATAGCAAAAATAATGTTATTTATCATTCATAAGATGAGTTAGAATTTTATTCTTGTACTTTTTATTAATCTTGAATTTTTTTCTATTAAACTAAATATCAAATTAGATATTAGATACTTTAATTTATATTAGGGCATTTACCAAACCATATGAGGCCAAGTGGGTCCCACATAAAACTTGCTCCATTTAAATTATAATATAAATAGTAATAACACGTTCTATTCAAAACTATATAAATGAATTAATTTCATATGCACCTCCATGTAATATTGAAATTTTAGATGGAAATAATTTTTTCCATGGTATCAGGTCAATAAATATATGTACTTTTTAAATGGATGTATTAATTTTATAATTTTTTTTAATGGATGTATTAATTTCATATTGAGTGTACTTATCCTTTGTCTATACTACCAACAAATATCGGTGCATTTAATATGGGCCTTAATTAAATACAAAAAGACTAGCCCATTCAATTAGAGCTCATTTGGTTAGTAAGATAAAAGTATCTATCCGTAAAAAACATGCATGTTTTTTACGGATGGATACTTTTATCTTACGAACCAAATGAGCCCTTAGTTAATTTCTATTGGGCTTTAATTTGAATATTATTTGTACTGTCCAGTCTATGTTTAATTAGGAAATTCGAATGTTTAATTATCACTTTTACGTGTATATATTATCATTGTTATGTATATTCGCTATCACTGCTATGCATATACAATATCACTGTTAAAAAATTAAGTATATTTTTATAAGAGTGATAGTATATATGAATAGTCATATTGATTACACATAACAATGATACGAGTTCATGTGAACTCACATTCCCTCACTTAAGTTTCTCTCTCCCCTTTTAACTCAGAAAATAAGGGGGGAAAAAAAAGTGAACTCAGACAAATCCCAGTAATATATATATTTCATCTTATTCAAACATTAATTTTTTAGAAAATGGAAATGCTATAAACACTTTTAGCATTGCGAACTAAAAAGGAAATTAAAAACATAATTGAAGAATATCTTACTAACTTTATTACACATTGCAACAACACAATTATGCATCACACAAAATCTCGACATATATAAAATTAATTTTTAAAAAAAAAAGATTTAAAACTCATAATTATTATTATTATTATTATATATAATTATAATCTTAATTAGGCAGGGCATTTAAATCCAGAAGGTGGGGTTTTTCCACAGTCGATAAGAAGTTGAAGAGCAATTGGGACGATCAAATTGAGATTGAGAAGCTTGGCTTTGATGGCGGTGCAGAGGCAGATTCCGGCGTCCAAGTCGGCGAGCCCATTCAGCACCGGGCAGCATGCCTCCTTCGAGCTGCTTCCGATTCCGATGTGCACTAGGCCACCTAGTACGTCCACGCATGCACCTAATTTTAGAGTGTCAATGGGGCATGAATTTTTTGGGGGCTTTTTTTTGGGCGGCGGCGGTGGTGGAGGGCATGGTGTCGCCGGAGTTTTGGGGGGTTTGGGTGGCTTAGCCACAGGGTGTTTGGGGGGTAGGGTGGGGGGTTTGTGGGTAGGGGTAGGGGGTGGACAAGTTGGGCATGCAAGGGAATTAAGTATAAAAGATCCTAATGTTAGAAGGATGAGAAGTTGAGTGATGGTGGGGTTTGCCATTTTTGAGAAGTAGGAGTAGTACTCTTTGGTTTGAGTATGGATACCTATTTATAGGCAAAGGGAATTTGAGTGAGTGGTATATATTAATTGGTCTCTTTGGTGAGAGAGCCACTTGCTCAGCAATTTATATGAGGACAAGGACTTAGAGAGTTTGTTAGGGTAAAATTATCAGGTCTTGATTCAATATTTTTCGATGATAATGGGAAAGAAATTTCATTTTCCTTCTGTACTTTTATATATGTTGAATGAGTGTTTGTATTCATGGTGGTCACATTATTAGTGCTGTGTTCCAGTTTTTAAAAAAATTTGACAAAAAAGAAAATTGTTGATTGTGGTATGAGTGATTGATTGAGGAGGATGATTATAAGATGACAAGAGCGTGATCAAATGGGGGTGGTGATTACCTTATTTAGAAGGAAAAACAATATTGTGTATCTCATTTCCCTTTAATTCATTTTTTTTATTTTTTGTAGTCTTGTCCCTAACTTATGGGGTGAATTTTCAACTTTTCTCTTTAAAAAGAAACTCTATATGTGTATTGGACAATGAGTTTAAACCCTAATACCAGGAAGAATCTCGTCTCATCTAAAAATTTTGTAAAGAATTGAATCAATTCAGTTTTGTAAACTCACCGGGCTCCTCACTTGAATGAGTGATCTGGGTTCGATCCCCTTTGGGAACGAATAGGAGTGAGTTATAAGGTTGGCTTGGAGATATGAGTGTATGGAGACTTGATAAACTACCTTCTAACTACTAACCACTAACATTTAACTATAAAAAAAATCAGTTTTGTAAAGAATATTGAATCAATTCATTTTTGTAATTTCTCTACCGCTATTTTGTATTCATTATCATGTAATAGATTTATTGTGGGCACCATGATTTCAAGAAATGATGTGATAAATTGAATAAGCCACCACCATCAATCATAGAGTTGGATTTTCTTAGAAGCTGTGATTTATGGACTTTCAACGTAGTAAAGCTAATTCCTTCTACACATGCAGCTCATGTATTCTAAAATTGAGTGAGTTTGGTCTAGTGAAAAAATAGAGCACATCATGAAATGTTTATTAAAAAAAATGCCATTCTATCCCAAAATTATATAAATGAATTAATTACACACCTTTTTAAAAATTTAAATTTTTTAATGAGATAAAAAAAATGTATTGTATTTTGCACAAAATGGTATAGTTGTGTGTCAATATTTAATTTTGTTCGAGTTAACTGATTTGATTTAAAGATATATAATATGTGTATTATTTCTATTAATTTGTTGATGAGAACATATGATATAATATTTGTGTGTATTTATACATGCATGTGTCAAAATTATAATGATTTAAACTAAAGAAAAAAGATTGATTACTGTATAATTAAATCGTTGTCAAAATATACAAATAGGTTCAAGAAAGTCACTATATTTACAAATAGGTTCAAAATATTTGCACAGAAATACATTTTTTTCTCCACAGAAGCATATCTTTTTTCTGCACAGCACCTATTTGTAAATATAGTGACTTTTTTTTAACCTATATGTAAGTCACCCAAATTGTATCACCTTTAAAAACTGCATGTAAAGTGTATTATTTTAAGGTAAATTTTTTAAAAGTATGTGATACTTTACATTAAAAAATGATAATATGTCCATTGAAAATGATAATCAGTGATTTTCATATAGGTTCAAAAAAGTTACTATATTTACAAATAGGTGCTGTGCAGAAAAAATGTGCTTCTATACAGAAAAAAAAATATGCTTCTGTGCAAAAATTGTGCACCTATTTGTAAATATAGTGAATTTTTTTAACCTACATGTAAATCACCCATATTCTCACATAAGTTGTTGTCATTTTCTATTGATGTGATTTAATTCAATTTAACAATGCATGCATTATATAATTATGTTGCTTTTAATTTTTTATGGTGAACTTAAATTTTATTTGCTATACAATTAAGGACTTGAGAGTTAATGTTAGACTTTTAGGGCAAACATGATCTTGTTTTTTACTTTTTGATACATCCTTGCACACTCTTTTGTATTTTTAAGTATGTGATTGTGATGGATTTATTGTGGGCACCATGCATGATTTTGTGATAAAATTCAATAAGCTTCACCAATATTATGTAATCTAATTTTTGGTTTAGGTTAAGATTTTAGCAGTTTCTCTAGAGGCGATCCAAGTAAATATTTGGATTGTTAATGCGGTCGGACATGAAATGATTTGAGCAGATGTTTTTAACAAAAAATATACTTCTTTCGTCCCACAAAAACTTGCAAAAAGGGGAGGACGCACATATTAAGAAAAAATAGAAAAAAGGACAATTTTGAAGGGTAATTTGATAAAATTGTATGCATAAAGTTATAAAGAAGTTGGTCGGATTGATGGTAGGATAAGCCTAAAAAGGTGAAAAAGTAGTGATAGTTTATGTAGATATGTACATATTGTGAAGGTAAATTTTATGAAAGAATTTCAATTTTTTTTCTTTTTATCTACAAGTTATTGTTGGATGTCAAAAAAAAAAAGTCTGCAGATTCTTGTGTAACATAGGAAATAATATTTTTATTAAAAATAACTTATTTTTTTATTAATATTATATCACATTTTATTATAGCTCTATTACTTTTTAAAATTTTAGTCCATAACATACTATGAGACTGTTTGGCACTAACTTTTTGTCTCCAAGATATGATTATCGTATTTGATAATTAATCCGACAAAGACAGTAGACATTCTTCCAAAATAAATATACATGGAATGGAGACAAATTAATTTGATTGATAGATTGTTGTTATTCATTGACTTAGTACACGGAGTTACCCCTCACTTTGTAAGTTGCAAATAAGCTCCAAATTAAGTGGGGTACCCTTTGGCTCCATATTTCAAACTTTAGACGAGTTAGTAAACGTGGTGGGGATTTAAGATCGTTTGATTTCTTTTATAACTCAGATATCTGTGATAAGTATAGCTCAGACAATGTGATGGAGATCCCCTCCTGTACGGGAGGGGACCGTTGGATCTCGCGCATGTTGATAGAATTTACTAATCGATGTTTGTTTATGTGGCTTTACAACGGATTAATTCTTGTGATTTTATGTTCTTGGGGAGGGAGAGAGTTTAGAGAGAGAAATATTGCAGTAGGAATTGTATTAATTGTGTGAAATGTGAGAGAATTGTCCAATAATTACAAGAGATGTCTTATTTATAGGTGTGCGAGTGTGAGACGGCACCTTACGAGCCTTCATGGCTTCTGGTGTTGACAAAGGTTCCACACCTTCGTCTTGATCCCCTACACTGCTCCCTGCATCGTGTCTCATCCTACTACAATGTCTTAGACTAGATGGGCCTCATTAAAAACCTCGCCGTAAACCACCCTTGTGGACAAACCGGACGGAGGGAAAAAGAGCGCAACAATCAGAGTCTTACGGGCTACAAGGCGAGCTCCCGTGCGAGCTTGGAGGTGTGCACCACTGGAGGTGTGCACCACTGGAGGTGTGCACTGGA
>JAPKLY010000250.1:331082-410506 GCA_026898435.1 Prunella vulgaris | reverse complement strand
AGAGCTGCGTGGGTGAGCTGCCCCCATGTGGGCGAGCTCCAGACCTCTGTGTGTCTGGGCGGGCTCTGACGACCTGGCAAGCCTTGGTGATTATTCCGGAGCCAATTGTATTAGTTCGTCATGTCAACAGCGCACACACGCACACATGTGTGTGTGATCCAACGGTCCCCTTCTGCACAGGACCCTCCTATACAGGAGGGGATCCGAATCCCAAACAATGATTCTTAATGCATGGTCAAATGATTAAGATATATAATTGGGTTATAACTTACAACTAAATTCGATTGAAGTGGTAATTAAAGACAAAGATTGGTTAGTTTGTTATATGGATTTGAAAGTTGCATAACTAATAAATTTTTGGTTTGCTAGTGCAACTTTGATCATAGCATAACTCTCATATGTGAAGTCGATTAGAGGTGAGGTTTGTTGGAGTGTACAGATGGCACAACGAGCTCTTCGTAGAGTTAAGTAACTGCTCTTGAAGCTATCTGAGTTGATATATATATATATATATAACTTTAAACTTAAAGAAAAATTAGAAGAGTTCGAAAATCATAACTTTGAGAGTAGCTAAGTCAGTTTTTCTTTCTTTAGTCATTTTTTAGAATGTGAATATTTCATTCATAAGATACTATCAGAATCAATAAAAGTTTGATGCTCTCTCAGTGGATGTAGATCATATGATTAAACCACTCAGATCTCGTGTTCCTACTTTCAAGTTCACGTTTGTTTTCATCTTGATCCGTCCTTGTTAGTTTTGATTCATTTGGTGAGCATTTGGAGTTACACTGCGAATAATAACAACATCCGGCTGAAAAATTAACTAATCCGCAAGACTCACAATCTACTATGTTAGGTTATGGAGCCTGATAGACTGCTTCGCATCCCAACTTCCCAGATTTCGACTGAATGGGTCATATGGTTTTGGCTTGAGGTTTTTATATATACCCGCATGATTTATTGTAACCTAAAAATTATTAGTAGATTTTCTGGCTCGGTAGTGCCTCTAGTTGTAGTCTATTTCAGACAAACTGAGTAAATAAATTCGTGTTATTTTCATTCTATTTTTCATTTTATTTTTTCATAATTGCGTTTAAATCCTAACACACTATTCATTAATTGGGGCTTCATTTCAAATTCAAAATAAATTTTATATCCACTGGCACATTTAAAATAACTAATTGTACCATATGAATTTTAAACCATATCAGCCCCTATAAATTTTAAGCTCTCACTCGTTTTATACCATTCCACGAATTAGATGCATTCATTCATGCCCCATATATCACATATCGGAGTACTTTGGAATTCTTTTTATTTAAAAAATAAACATAAATTGGTATAAAACAATGCACTATTTTAAAAAGGTACAAAAAAGTTTTATAATACTGTAAACATGAGTTGAATAATAGAATTATTTTTTTATATATTGTACCTATTTGAAAACAGTGTATTATTTTTGTATCAACATGTGACTGACCCTTTATTTAATTATTTATATGTATAGATAATTTTAAAATAAAATTAATTGTCGTTTTCTAGAGACCAAAGCGTTAGATTCCTTCACACAGGACCATACCAAAAACCTCACCAATGAGAACATACGCGTCTGTCGGCAACGTGACGGAGTCAAAAAATTGGAAAGAAGATTTTTTTTTTTTTAATCGTTACTCCCTCCCTCCCATAGCAATTTGCAAGGGAGGAGGGGCACACAAATTAAAAAAAATACAATAAAGTAAAGAAAAATAATGTTTTGAGGGTTAATTTGGTAAAATTTTATGTAAAAAGTGAAAAGGTTAGTTGGATTGTGTGTAATGTGGGCCCAAAAAGTGAAAAAGTAATGACATTTTGTGTAAATATGTAGATATTGTGAGGGTGAAGTTTATAAAAGGATTTCCTTTTTTGGGTCTGCAAGTTCCTTTGGGAAGTCCCAAAAATAAAAACTTGCAAGTTCCTCTGGGACGGAGGGAGTAGTTGTTAGTAGTTAGGTTAGTTCGTCAAGTCTCCTTACATTCCATATCTCCAAGTCCAACCTTATATCTCACTCCTAATTCGTTTACAAAGGGAATCGAACTCAGGTCACTCACTTAAGTGAGAAGCCCGGTGGTCAGGTGGGCCAACCCACCTGGTTAATTGCATGCATATAGTTTGATTAGTGTAATTTTGACTTATTTTAATAGTTATATATACAGGGCTCGTGAAAAAACGAAATGAAGGGAATTAACTCATATAAAAATTAATGGTTAATATGCTGAATAATAAGATAAAAATTTATATACAAATTTTTACAGTAAAAATATTCATTTTTAAAAAATTCGCGGGTCTAAATCGGGTCGGGTCGGATTTGAGTATTTTTTTTTTCAAAATTTGTGCAACTTGTAATTTCAATTTTTTTCGCTCCCAGGTATGTTACAATTTGGGCAAATGCATGTTACTTTAAGGCAAAATGTGTGTTACAATCAGACTGAATGTTATTTTCTACACATATTCATTTATTTTTGTAGAAGTAAATATTTTTCATGCAATGTAGCACATGTATATGTTACATTGTATGTGTAACACATATTCGTTCTTAATAAAAATACATTTTTACCAATAGTAATATAATAATACAAATTGAGGAGCAAATATGTGTTAAATTAGAGTAAATGTGTATTATTGCAAATATATGTTACAATTAGAGTAAATTTGTGTTACTGCAAATGTGTGTTATATTTAGAGTAAATGTGTGTTACTGCAAATGTATGTTACAATTAGAGTAAATGTGTGTTACTGCAAGATCAAATGTGTGTTACTGTATATACAAACATTTATTTATCCTTAGAAAAATATATATTATATTTTATATAATATATATAAGGTATTAAATGATGTATTAGTACATGAACAACATATTATTAACATAAATCAACAAAGAGAATAATAATTAAATTAAGTAACACATATTTATTCTTGCAAAAATACATATTTTCTTTATAGTTATTTGAAAAGTACAAAAAATTATTTTTTTAAGAATTAGTAACAGTGATTTTGTCTAATTGTAACACGCATTTGCCCAAATAGAAATATACCTAGAATTGAAAAAACATGTAATTATAAGTTACGCGTATTTTGAAAAAAAAAATGTCCAAATTCGATCCGACCTGATTTAGACCGGCGAATTTTTCAAAAATTGATATTTCTACAATATAAATTTTGACACAAGTACTGCTCGAATAATAATAATTCTTTGAGATAAGTTAAAATTTTATTTCAGCCTTTGTCTTTTTTCAGTAAAATGTGTCCCAAAAATGTTTTCAACTAAAACTCATAACCCCTTGGTTCAATTTTGAGGTCAAAATCGTTGGATCATTTTGAGACATCTTTTTGGTACGTCATGAGGTGATAAATTACATAATAGTCCCTAAACTTATATTTTTTTCCAAAAATTACGTCCCAAAAGTGCGTGCAAAAATGAAATCATACTTGAAATTTTAGACTTTTTGAACTAAAACCGGACCAATTAAGAATTTATTGTATTAATAAATTGAAATTTTTTAAAAAAAATTTGGAACTTTTTGCAAAAAAAAAAAAAAAGTTGAAATTTAACCCTTAGTCATTTTTTACTACACTGACTGGTTTTTACAAAGAAAAAAAAAACCTTAATTCGTTTTAAGAGGAAATTAAATCCAAGTCACTCACTCAAGTGAGGAGCTCAATGGTCCACCTAATTACATATCATGAACTTTTAATTATATTTAAATCATCTTCATTTTTTAAAATAAAACTAGGATGAAGCTCCATTAACCTACAAATCACATATAAAAATATAATGAATATTTGTTTAATGTATAAAACATTCTAAAAAAAATCCTCCCATTTTTATTTTGAAGCTTCAGTCCCCATTTTAATAATAATATAGTATACATATTTCTTGCAGTTCTAATATTCAAAAAATTATTTCTCAAAGCTCCGAATTATGTTTATCTTTAAATATTGAAAGTTACAGATAGATAATTTTATCTTTTAAAGCAAACACACTCATTAATGCATTAAGAGTATTATTCCCACTGTCCCGGTATAAGTTGTTCGTTGCTTTTCGGCACAGGGATTAAAATAAAAGTGAAAAAGTATAAGTGATGTGATGGAAAAAGTGAAAAAGTATAAGTGATGTGATAGAAAAAGTGAAAAAGTATAAGTGATGTGATGGAGAAAAGTGAAAAGTACTCCCTCCGTATTTCTATAAGTTGCTCGTTGCTTTTGGGCACACGAATTAAGGTAAAAGTGAAAAAGTATAAGTGATGTGATGAAAAAAGTGAAAAAGTATAAGTGATGTGATAGAAAAAGTGAAAAAGTATGAGTGATGTGATGGAGAAAAGTGAAAAAATAATGAAAATAGTGTAAAAAGTATTGAAAATAATAATAAAGAATTGAATAGTAGTTTCCAAAAAAGGTAAAAAAGCAATGAGCAACTTATAGAAAGACGGACGAAAATGGCAACATGAGCAACTTATAGAAAGACGGAGGGAGTAATAGAAATAGTGTAAAAAGTATAAAAAATAATAATAATAAAGTGAATAGTAGTTTTCAAAAAAGGTAAAAAAAGCAAATGAGCAACATATAGTGGGACGGACGAAAATGACAAAATGAGCAACTTATAATGGCATAGAGGGAGTATAATTTTTTAAGGAAAAATATAACATATGTTGACTTAATATGTGAACAAAACCTAATGCCCTCTGAGATACACCAACTTAATAGACAGAAAATTTTTAGTGATTGAAGTTTTATTTTATTTTTATAATTATAATTTCATTATTATTTATATGTGGATATGGATATGGATATATGACTTCAAAAAATAGCCCCTTCCCCTACTTCTCTAGTCGTCAATATCTTGAATGTTTCAGCACCACAAAGCTGCCATGCATGTACTAAGTCACAAATTAAAAATAAATTTGGGATATAAACATATATATATATATTGATGAAAATATATAAAACTGAATTTGTTTTGTAGTGTTCTTTAAAGAAAAAAAAAAGTATTTTGGGGACCGGTTTCGGGGTATTGTGATTCTATTTTTGGATCGCATTTTAGAATATAAGAGTAAGTCTTTTGCGTACTTGGTTCACGGTGCATTCACTATATTGATAAATATGGGCTGATCATTATACTGAAAAATTTGAATTGATTACATTGAAAAATTTGCACTGTTATTAGTTTTCAGTGTAATAAATCAATACTTTTTAATATAAATAACTTTAGCGGTTGAACGAGTATATTGTATGTCAGTTGCATTTGAAACCTTCACAAAATATAATTAATATTTATAGGAATAAATTTGAATAGAGAAACTATAACGCATTTATGATATACTCCAAATAAGAAAAAAAAACAGAAAATGAAACCAATTTACATTGTCGAAGTAATCAAGCCGTACAAATGCAATTAAGGAGTAATTAAGGAGTAAGTCAATGATGATGGGGGTATGGCTAGTATTAAATTCTAATAGATTAATATAATTTTAGGGGAAATTCAAAATTAGAAACTCGGCTCGAACTCAATTGAGCTCTGTTTCAAAGACGGATCGATTTTTCTTCAAGCTGATCAACGATAATTTATGAATAGACTCGACTCACTTACATACGGTTAGTGAAACCCTTGTTTACTCATACATAATGTTGCATGTACTAGTAAGTGAAAATACATCATCATATGTTAGTTACAACATATATACAATACACTAATATGCAAGACTCAACCAAAAATCATATATTTGATGTTCCACATAACTTCCATATGACAAATAAATAAGAATTTTTAAATTGTTGCCTTTAACTAGGGCAAGCTTAAATTAAGCCATTTTCTTATAATCTTACATTATGGAGTCTTCAGAAGGTATTCCTTAAAAAAAATTAAAAATCATTACATGAAAAGTTACTTTCAATAAAAATTTATTATATGAAAAGTATATTTATTGGGCATTTGTTTAGCAAATTTATCAGCTGTAAGGGTAATGACATTGATCATAACCTGCAAAAAGAAACCATTGTAGGAGTTATAGAATATTTTGTTGTATGATTATTGTATGACTGAATCAAAAGTGAATAAATTTTGCTACAAGTTACATCGTCCATGGTTTATTTGATATGCTTTTAAAGTTATTAATAAACTAGTAGTGTATCAAATTAAATTTTATGTACGTACATATCGTGCAATTTAAATATATTTTATAATAGTATCAATTATTTCACTGAACAGTAACAGTTGAACAGTTTCAACTACTAAGTCAAACATTTGCAGCTATTTATTAAAAACAATTAATGCAGTTTTAAAATATACTCAAATTACATGATCTATATAAAACTTTGTTTTAAGTAAATTATTAGCTTCCTACCATTACCCTTAACTAATCATTTTGGAATTGTACATAAACCTTTGAAAACTTTATTGAATCTAAATATATACTAGGAAAAAAGTATAATAATTGACGTTAAAAGGTGTAGAACCTCATTTAATATTACCTTAAGTATTGTATGCTCCATTAACACCGTGCAACTCAAGTATAGTTTTAAAAAATTATATCATTTATTACTAAAAAGTCGTATGTATTATTACTGAAAATGTGTAATTTCAAAAATACACTTTCAGTAAAATTTTGTGTAACTTTTAAAAAATAAAACTTAAATTGCATGTTGCACAAAAAATTTATTCATAATAACAAAATATTGATTTAGCTAATATTGATTTATTAATTTCACCAATCAAAATAAAACACTTACTCGGATCAACCGTTACAAGCATTGCTAAGCCACCAAAATCACAAGCACCACCACCCTTCTTGTTCTTTTGCCAATAACTATTGAAAGCATAGGCAGCATGAGCAAGCAAGGTGGCCGGTTGATAGCACGCGCCGCCCGGCTGAATCGGCTGGCAATCGGCCCCGGACCCACATGCATAGTCCAAGGCTTGCTGCATTAATGAAGAAGTCATTGTTGACTTAGCCACGCACCAAACGGCGTGATCACGATCCGAATGCGGTGGTGGAGTGGTGGCCGGAGGCCGCGGCGGGAATGTGGGTGGAGGGTACACACACAATGGTGTTGGAGGGTGGTTTTGATCATAAGGTGCATTGATTGAATTTGAAGAGGAAAGAATCCGACGTTTTTGGCCGTTGATTATTGGTGTGCTTCGAGCATCTGGATGAAACAATTACGAAATGGTTTATAAAATTGACACTAATTACAAATTGGTTCTGTGCATAAAAAAAAATGTATATTTCTGTGCAAATATTATGAACTAATTTGTATATATAATTATTTTTTTGAACCAATATTTGAATGCCCGATATAAAAATTGAAAAATTCCAGAAATTGAAATTAAGAAAATATACTTGTTGTGAAGAGAAGTATTACCACAGCTCAATTTGTAGGTGGAGGAGACTAATGTGATCCAAATTGCTAAAATGGACATGATGATAGTATTAGTCATCATTGGAATTTATTTACCACCAAATTTGGTGATTTTTGCTCAAGTGAGATGAAATAATGATAGAATTAGAAGTTTGTGAAACAATTTATTACAGTATGTGTGTGCAGAATCTAGTTTTGTTTGAGAAGTTTGTTTAGAACATGTGCTTGCCCTCCAACACAAGCAATGAGGTGTTGCAGTTTTTTTAATCACAAATAGGTAGATGAATCAAACGATTACTTTATTTATTCGGTTTATTCTGAACAGTGTAAATTTTTCAGTGTAATCGACTCTCACTTTCAATATAATCATATTTGACCTTTTAATGTAAACAATCTTAAATGTTGAGTGAGTGCACACGGTACACAAATTGCACGTATGGATTTGAATTCATCTGAATTCGATTTATCAACTACTAATGTTATGTATATAATTATCGTAATTAAAATTTAGCATCAAGCTTTTTATTAAATAGTGATAACTTATCTATAATAATAATAGTGATAATTAAAAAATTAAAATCACGTGAATTTGAATTTAATTATATAAATCTCTTTTATTTATATGTAGCCTCCTGCGAAATGGTTAAATTTATTGGGCTGAGAGGTCATAGGAATACAAATCAGGCCCGAAAGGTTGTGATGGACTAGTCCAAAACAGGTCCATTATGAGGAATTAAAGACTGAAATTGTGGGCATCAAATGCCTAATCATCAATATAAATAATTCTTTTATTTGAATATTTTCCTTTATATTACTCTAAATTTTAGTATTTTTAATTAGAAAAAATGATACAAAATTTATTCGAAAATAATTTTAATAAAGTCAACATAAATATCAATTCTTAATCTCGCATGCCAAGTGCATTTATAAGCACAATAATTTTCTTAAATTTTATTATTAGAGCTGGTCTTATTTGAACCATAAAATGGTTATAATTAATATAAAATTAAAAAAATATTTTTATTTTGAGAGGATACAAATTTTTGTGAGAAACTAAAAAAGAATATATGCTTTATAATAACCGAACTAATTAATATTTTCATTTAAATTATTAATATTATTTTATAAAAAATAAAGTATGTGAATATGAAATTAAATAATATATTTTAGATATAAATTATTATTATTATTTGAAGGTGTGGAAAAAATTAGGATATCTTAAAATAAAAATAAAAATGTAAAAAGTATCTTACATCGAGAAAGTATTAAATAAATAAAACAATTCCTAATACAAAAAGCAAAATACAATGATCAGAAAATGCGGGAAACAGTTCATTATAGAGAGGGAAAAGGCGAGGTTTTTGCATACCAAAAAAATGGAGTCTCCACTTCAGCAACTTGTCAGCATGGGCTTCTCCGCCGACTTAGCCACCCAAGCTCTAGCCGCCGCCACCGGCGACCTCCTCAAAGCCACCGACTGGCTTCTCAACCACGACGCCCACCCTCCCACCCTCGCCGGAACTCAGACTCCGCCACCGTCGTTTGATTCCACGCCTCCCAATGTCCAACCCAAAATCAACCGGTTTTTCCACCTCAATCACAAGAAAGAGGAAAAATCACCAAAAATCCACCAAGAATACGAACAGATTGACGAAGAAGAATCGCCCCCTTCCTTGGTTCATCGGCAAAAGCGTCTCAAAATGCCGGAAAATCCCTCCCGGGAAGCAGCGGCTCCGCCGCACGCGCCGCTGTCGGAGCGGATGCGGCCGCGCGTGCTCGACGAGGTGGTGGGGCAAGACCACCTCCTCTCCCCCTCCTCCCTCCTCGTCTCCGCGATCGATTGCGGCCGGCTCCCCTCCGTAATCCTGTGGGGGCCACCCGGCACCGGCAAAACCTCCATCGCCAAATCCATCGTCGCCTCCTGCCAATCGTCCTCCTACCGATTCGTCTCTCTCTCCGCCGTCACCTGCGGCGTGAAGGATGTGAGAGAAGCGGTGGAGGCGGCCCGGAAATCGAGGCTGCAGGGCAACAGGAGAACCGTCCTGTTCCTCGACGAAGTCCACAGATTCAACAAAGCACAACAGGATTCATTTCTTCCGGTGATCGAAGACGGCAGCATCGTCTTCATCGGCGCCACCACCGAAAACCCCTCGTTTCATCTCATCACGCCATTGCTATCCCGCTGCAGAGTTTTAACCCTCAATCCATTAAATCCCCATCATCTAGCAACCCTAATTAACCGAGCTATCTCCGATTCAAACAGAGGATTATCCGCCGGCGTAAAGGGGGTTTCCAAGTTCGAATCGACCGACGATGCTACTGAGTTTCTCTCTCTTAACTGCGATGGAGATGCTCGTGTCGCACTGAATGCACTCGAAGTCGCAGCAACAACCGCAATTGCACGAATCAAATCTCCAGAATCCCCAATCCTGATCACGAAATCCGATGTTAAAGAAGCGCTGCAGTGCAAGCATGTGGCATATGATCGAGCAGGTGATGAGCACTACAACATAATCAGCGCTCTGCACAAATCAATGAGGGGAAGCGATGCTAATGCTGCAATATACTGGCTAGCAAGAATGTTGGAAGGAGGGGAAGAGCCGCTCTACATTGCTCGTCGTCTCGTCAGGTTTTCGAGCGAGGACGTCGGTTTAGCTGATCCACAAGCTCTCACCCAAGCAGTTTCATGCTATCAAGCTTGCCATTTCATTGGCATGCCAGAATGCAATGTGATTCTAGCTCAGTGTGTTGCATACTTAGCATTGGCTCCGAAGTCGATTTCTGTGTATCGAGCGATTGAATCTGCTCAGAAGGTGGTGAAGGAATCTGTAGGGCAGAATGAGGGGGTGCCACTGCATCTAAGGAATGCACCTACCAAGTTGATGAAGGATCTTGGCTATGGTAAAGGGTATATTTACCCTCCCGATAATCCCGATTCGTCGTCGCAGACGTATTTGCCGCCGTCTCTGCAAGGTCACAAGTTCCTCCACTGGCCATAGATGTTGAGCTTGAAGGCTAATTCATCATCAAGAAAGATGGCATATCTATTGGGTTAGTTCTGCTTTTTTTTATGTGGCCTTTGTTTCATGTAGTTCCCAAGTGTAAGCATATTTGGATCCTCTATACTTCTGATGAGCAACATTTTCGGGTGCAATTTTGGCTAATAATTTAGAGAAGTACTTCTCAAGAATCACATGAAAAAACAATTTAATAGTATTAGTTCATATTATGAAAAGTATCACGTTATATAATTCAAAAAATTAATTGCAGAACTTTTTGATTCTTCTAATAATTTGATATGGTCGCTGCATGCTCAAAAACATGCCAACTTGTTCTCCATGATCATCGTGATTAAGACTATGGTGGGAGGATGACGAGCATTTTCGAGTCGCATACATCTAATTTGCACGTTCGCAATCAGTCGGATATATCAATGAGTTTCATCTGCAAAACACGAATTAAACTATCGAAAACTGAGCCTCACCATGTTACTATGATGAAAAAGATATGGTACAACGGCCATCCGACCATGGCAATACAAGGATCATGTTCAAAGAATCAGTTATCTAGACACAAGGCAGATTTCTGTACCCTTCCTCTATCTAAATAAACTTATGGTAGCTAGTCGTCGCGGAAGCAAGCAGTTCCTAGCCTATAAACATCCTAGGAAGCGCATACTACGTAGTATGAACGAACATTACAGGTAACGTGACAGGCGAAACACAGCTCCTAATTTCTTTTTGCTACGGAGGCGTTGCATTTCCTGTAACTGATCTTTATCCTACCAAATGTGAGTTCAAAAAAGAATGTAGTTTCTCCAGACTCACCTCCAAACAGAAATTGGGCTAATATTACTATACATACAGCTGCTGTTATCAAGAACTGCCTGCTACCTCTGCAGCTCGTTGCCTCATCATCTCGTTTACAGCAGCCCTTCTTCGTGAGTCCGACTGCTGTTGTAGCCTTCTCATGTGTTCCTTCAAATCCCTGCATCGAAGTATTTGTGGACAGTATTAGTTTTATAACTAAGACATATTCCCTCCGTCCCTCTATTTGCTTCCTATTTTGTTATTTTCGTCAATCCCTCTATTTACTTCATATTTCCTTTTTGCAAATAAAATACAATTATATATTCCCACATTTTATTTCTACCTACACATCAATTATACTTTTATATAATATCACATATTCTTCTCTCTCTCTAACACATCACTTGTACCATATCTATATTATACACTTACCTTACTAGGCACAAATAGGAAGCAAGTTGGGGGAATGAGGTAGTATTTCAGTAAAACATATTAGTTTACCAGTATTTGTTGTTTCATTCAAAAATATTGTGGTGATGTTTGTTTTGAGTGTAAAAATTGGGATTTGGATTTTGAAATTTAAATCAATTCTAGTTAGAGATTTTGAAAATTGGTTTTTTTTTTTTAAAACCATCAATACCACATTATACACCTATTATCACACTACCAAAAAAACAAACATCAACATAACATTTTATCAGGATCAAAACCCCATAAATTTGAAAAACTGATATCTAAAAATCACTAAAAACCCAAAACAAACATCACCTAGTTATTTATACTGTAAAGTGGTAGTTGCAAACTAATTATGATAAAACTATTTTACAGAAGTCCAACTCAATTTAGATAATGATGGGAAGGTTTTTGAGAGGGAGGAGAGCAAAGGTTGTTAAGTTTCAGGACAAACCTGCATCGGGGAACTGTGCAGACAGATTCTTTGCATGCTCGAGAATGAAGCTGAAGGAGGTACCACATTTTCTTGCACAAAGGACAACCTCCAGAAGCACGTGTTTTGCACAGCATTCCATGGCGGAAGAGACCCTTCACCTTGCGACAGTTTGGATACTGGCAATGTTGAGACCGACACTGAGAAGCATGAACCAGGAGTTCAAGCATTTTCTTCAACTGCAATAACAGACAAGAGACTCATGTTAAAAAATCTGATATTCATTGTTCAACTAACAGATCACCAAATGCTTTGTTCATGATTATTCAAGCACTTGGATGAATTCTATTAGCAAATAATCTTATAGATCTGGACGACCATTTAGTTATAGAATACAAATATTTATTTTCCAACATCTCTTTAGTTCGGAAAAAGAAGATAACAAGAACACCATAACTGCACAGATGAGAAAAAGAAAAAAAGACAAACGTGAACACATAAAAGCATAGTAGTAACTACCTGTGTAACTCGTGATTGCCTAGCTTCTTTGTTCTGGGCTTCGTGGTCACTAGATTGATTATTAGTTAAACTATGAGGATGATTTGCATCTCCTTTGTCATAACAAGAATTACATATTTCATAATCCGGGCACGTCTCACAGCGCCAACCTAGCCCAGCTTCTATATCGAGGTGGCATGCGAAACATGTCGTAACAAAAGCTGGGGCAGTGGGATTATGAAGGTGATAGAGGACCATCATTGAGGAGTGCTTAGCTCGGCGAAGAGTATCATACTGATAATGATTTCCTTGACAGAGGCTAAGAAATGCCTGTCTTGTGTCGAAAAATTCACTTTCAAGATTCTCATTATCTTTAGTATCATCAGGAATTCCGGTGATTTCCACCTGCAGATTCATAAATTTTTTTATTCAAAATGTTAAGATTATGTTAAAAACATGAGGAAATAAATTTAAAAAAATAAAAATCGTGTCAGCTTATGAGCCGGTGGACTTACAGAATATAGTGTATGTACGTCCTTGTGGTTGACAGGGTGCCTCTCCCTGTCATCACGTTTTCGCTCAGCATCGTAACACCTGAAATTGGGAAACATGGATGATTAGTACCCTGGCAAAATAAAATTTATGTTGAAGAAAATAGTCAAGAATAAATTCACCACCAATAAGTCTCACATCAAAGCGGAACAGTTCCAGACAAAATTGCCAACAACTTATGCATTATCTATATTCTCCATTACATTTTCCATCTCAAGAATATGAATGATATAATATTATTCTACTCCCTCCATCCCCTCCTAAAATTCATACTTTGTAGGACACATGTTTTAAGAAAAACTGTTTCATTGACTTTAGGACCAATAAATGAAGAGTATCTTGAAATAAAGTGGGTACCGTGATAGTGTTATATTTTCTTTTTTGGGGTGTGAAATTTATTGTGGAACGTCCCGAAAAGGGATAGATAAACAATACCAGAAACAGAATGTTGATTCTAATAAAATGAAACTCATGCTAAGAAATTTTACTAAAATTTAAGGCAAAAGTCAAACATAATCCTTACCTCTGACAAAGCTGAAAATTTTTGCACTGTTTGCAAACCCAACAGGTTCCAGAAACCATTAGAATGCAGCAGTGAGAGCATGAATACTGTAGGTGAACCATGATAAAGTCTTCCTTCATTGGAGATATTGTCTCACCAAGCTAGGGACACAAAGAAGTTACATTAAAACTGTAAACTAATAATCAAAACAGAACTTAGGCGGAGGATTTTACTTTGTGCATTAACATCAGATCTTTTGAAGCATTGCCAGAAAGGTCAGTTTGACCAGATGCCTTTAAAGCTCTTTTTGTAATGCTCTTCTTCAGAGTAGACTTCTTAAGAGGTTTTTTCCCATCTTCTTCTTGTTGGAGTTGGTATAAGATGTCCTCCGCAGCACCAGGCCAATAATCTCCATCAAAGTAGGGCAATCGAGCTGCAGTTACCTTTGCTCTACATTCACCGGTAGAAACAAAGAAATGCTCATACAGATTAGTGAGTTCAACTACAATATTTTCCTTTGTAGCTTTCCTTAACATGGCTAAATACCTGAAACAGAAAAAACAACTAAGTTAAAACTGCTATGCAATTGCACTCACAATATCTATGGCATCTCACAATCAGAAAAAAGTCATACTTACCACTCTCGAAGTTTGTCAGACTTTGGTGTCTTTTGAATTTCTGGGTGGCAATACAAAATGTAGTCTTCACCCTTCAAAGGAGGGCACGCCCATATGTAGCAGCTTGTGAAACCACGTTTTTTACAATAATCCAGGTATCCAATCTGAAATACAGATAAATATCAATAGTAGTCGAACAAAAATGGTAACAGATATTTTATTTCCTAAATGAATAAACTATAAATACTATACAAATATGCTGATAGAGACTTGCCAAAATTTCATGGTACACAAATGTCCTCAGAGCCTCTCCTGACACTGCTCTGACCTCAGGCCTGAAATACTTAACAGAGTCCAGGTAAGAGAGGTAGACTCTCCGATGATTTGGCTGCTGACATTCAGATCCAAATTCTTGAACGTACATGCCAAACAAGCATACTTCAACACCTTCAATTCTTTGAAATAATAGAACCACCTGAAAGGTAGAAAATACACTACACATAAATTTTAAAAAAAAAAAAAATCCTACTTAACAAGCTTCCCAAGATTTATTGAACCAAAAAAGGCTAGGTGAGGAATCATCTGGCTACTCTATATTTCAATCTGCACGTTCCTCCTCCCCCAAACCCAAAAAGATAAAATTCCATAATGCCTGAATTAATAAACCTTACTTAGTTAATGCACATCCCAAATTCTCGCACAAAAGGTGCTAATGTTCATAGAACTTGCCCATATCAATTATGAGGTATGTATATAACAGTCAAAACTATCAAAATGTCAATTTGATGCACATTTCTGAAAGCGACCTCCATTTGTATTCTAGAAGCATGGTTTACAACTCTTCAAAACCAGGAGCATAGGCATACCTTCGATTTATAAGGGTACTCCGTAGGATAGTTCTCTTCTTGGAAAATTTCAAGAAAGCGCGGCTTCACATCCAACTTCTTGTCCACTGATGATACCACTCTTACAACAAGTTCTTCTGCTCCAGGAACCTGGCAAAATTGGTATATATACCATTAAAAATTATCACCAGTATGCACACTAAGTAAATATCATTTGCATATCTGGTATTTAAATTGCAATAACAAATAATCTATCGAATTTATACAAATATATATAAAACGCGAGTTGGTCCAAATCTTAGAAATCTGTTGTATGCTGTTTCTGTGCTGATATTTGTGAATTGTGACATTATTAACTTCAGTTATAATTTATGATATTTCAAGATCTCAAAACATAAAATTTACCCATGATATATATAAGAGGAATAGAACAAGAACACATATTATAAATGAATTAAGAAGATAAAAAATAGAAAGAGGTGTTCTTTTCTAATTATTATCAGGTGTTGGACATTGTCCTAGAATCAACTACTTTTGGACATGAAAAGCTTAACAGGGCTGGAGAGTCATTGTCATCAAGGTTGCAAATTAGGACTTTTAAGTTCTACCAAGTCCCAGAAAAATCCCAGATAGACACGGTTCCTTTTGCATCTCTTCAATGTTTACAATAAATCACTAGATTGAACAGAGATATTATAGAAAAGAATTTACGGGAATGATAATGCAGACCATACAGAGTAAAAAATATCACCTCATCATAAGTTTTGCCTTGTTGCCTTGCCCTGTCAAGCCTCTCTTGCTTCAGTTTTGCAAATAAACGTTGCTCCAAGTTATCACTCAGGTTTGATCTAGGCAAGTCCTTTGCACCGAGAACAGCACTCTGTAGTAATGGCACACGTTCTCCTCGTTCAACTTCTTCTATATAACAATTTGGACATGTGTACTCAGCTTCTCCACCATTATTTCTTCTACCATTGAATAATGCACAGATTTGGTGTTGCCAAGCCTCACACTTGTCACATTGAACCCACTGCAAAAATATATATATTTAGCATCTTCTAGGACTACATCCTACAACAAAAACAACTATCGCAACTTCGCAAGAAGGTATGACTTACCCATTCTTCAGTTTCCTCGTCATTTTTCTTCCTTTCCACCCTTGACTTTGGAATATTCATACCATCAACTAAAATGGTGTCTCCACGAGAATCATTATAGCATGGAATGCAGAAGCAATGGCGAGTATCACCAGTTCCAAAAGTGTAATACCATGCATTTCTTTTAATGCGAGCGCCACAAGGAGTACAATATATAGGGGGAGGTTCAAAGGTGAGCTTCTCAACTGCACACAACTGGCACGAATTTTCAGTCATTGAATGCTCCATTGCTTGATTCCTTTCTGCTTTTGCTTTGCTCTGTGGAAAATGGAGAAATTTGAACTTCATCAAAGGAAGGAAAAAGACACATCTGAAGCATCATGCTTCTTGAGATGAAGGCTGACAGGATGAACAAGTGAGATCTACCCCCACCCCCAACCCCCCCCCCCCCACCCAAAAGCCACTTATGGAACCCATCCCCCGCTCCATATCCAAACAGGTGAAAGTTTTGTTTAAAAAAAAAAAAAAAAAGACCTAAAAAGAACCAGGAGAGCAGACAGAGTGGACAGTAAGCAAATGATTGTTAAGTAAGAAATCCTGGAGAAGAAACTTAACCAAGGCACATTCCAAAAGAATAGAGTTGCTTCAAGCAGTTCAGTGATATTTTTATAGCTTGTGAAAGACACATATGCAACATATTTTTTGCAATTATATTAAAAGAGTAACAGTGTTAATATTTGCCTAGTAAGGTAGACGGTGACTTGCCTGGCCTATCCACTGTCTGAGGCCCATAATGTGCTCTCGGACTTGCTCAGGGGTGAACAATTCAATCATTGATACTCCCTTAATTTTTGGCTTCCCAGACTTGGACACCTCAGAAGATACTAAAGCACTTTCTGGCTTAGCCTGCACCATTTCCTTTTCAGACTTAATGGACTGGTGGACGCTTGCTTGAGCAGCATCATTTGTAACAACATCATCACCTTCGGAACTCCGCATGTAGGCATAATCCAGACTATCTTTTCTCTTTCCAGTATTCTTGGGGCTAAATTGTGCAACACGTTCAGAAACCTCCATTTTCACTTCATCAGTTTCAGATTTTACAGGAATGTGAGAACTTTGATCCCTAGAAGTATGCTGTGCATCCTGGATATGACTATCACTTAGAGTTGAAGCCAATGGAACAGCACATTCACTTTTAGAGACGAGAGACTTGGAGCCTTGTTCTCCTTTCATACGTTTTGTAGGAGGTTGTAGATCTGCTGGAGTTTCAACTACCACTGGGCCCATCTTTGGAGTAGACCTTCCCACAGTTTCAGTATCATGGGAATAAGAAGAATCATTCACTAAACTAGGCAACCCAGTACTCAATTCCGAACGAGCAAGAACCTTGAAGTGTGCCAGCTTAAATTTTTTAACTGGGATACAAACAGGGCAATTTGGATCCTGACAGCGTTTGTAATGATTGATTAAGACCTTCGTAAGATAGCAACGAGGAAACGTACACTTAAATCCAGTGCAGCAGTTTAAGTGTTCAATTAGCTTCTGGACTATTAAGCAACGAGGTTCGAGGCATTTTCCTTCTGGAGCACGACATCCACGAGCATGTAACAAAAATAACAGCCATCTCTGTTGGTTTTTTAATTGTTGTTCATGAGTCAAGCTGTTAGTTCGAGACATGGTGTTGCTCGTGTTCAGAGGTTCTGCTGATTTAGAAGTGTCAGAGTGGCCAATTGCTGATTCCTCTGAAGATAAATTATTTAGTTGGGCTCCATCTTGCCCAGTCAATCTGTGATGAAAGTCATCTTGAACATTTTGATTAGATTGGAATCTACCTGATACATGCACATCTTGAGAATTGGAATACCTCTGACCACCCAATGCTGCATCTGGTTGAATATTACCAGAATGACTAGCAAAATCACTTCGAATGTTGGACATAAATTGTTGTGGATGAAAAGATGGCTGCATCAGATCTGATGTCTGAGCTAGGGATGAAGGAACATCCTGGGGAGCAGAGGGATGTGAAAAAAGCTGAGTAGCTCTAGAATGGCCTTCCACGGAATTAGATAGGACCTGATTCTGATTATCAGAAATATGGAAGGGGTTGGAGACCTTTGACTGTAGATCCCCATCATGATGCTCTGCTCCGATCTCAGACTTCACCTCAGGAACCATATTTGAGAATAGCTGAGGCTGATTCAAAGAATCGCTCTTCAACATAAGCTGGTGTTGCATTTGATATTTTTGTTGAATTTGATGCTGAGTAAGTTGCCGGTGCTGAAACTGATGAGATGACTGTTGAAATTGTTGATACTGTTGAGATTGTACAAGATTTTCTTTTATTGGATACTGTGATGGAAAACTCACTTTTTCTGGTTGATCAATTGATTGTGGCTCCATGGTTGTCACTTGTTGAGAAGGTCCCACATTTGACTGGTTATTCAAGCTCGGGTTGTTCATCGTTGAACCAACAGAGGTTATGGGAGCATATAAGTTTCCAGTCCCAGAAGCATCAGCAGCACCAGTTCCATGTCCATCGCCTGTCAAGCAGAAGAGGAGTTGTTGTAAAAAATACACCTAAAATCCCCAAGGAAAAAGAGAAACTTCACATTGTTACATGACCTACTCTGAAACACACACAGAGAAGAAACCATGGGCACAATAGTGAGGAGAGAATCAAAATACCATGTGATATTGGTCGTTGGTGATGTTGGTCAAAATGCTGAGATAAGGATTTCATAGAGTTTCCATATATTGTTCCTGTTGAATGACCCTCAGTTGTTCCTGAACCATTCATCACAGGCATATTCTTTCCCATCATCCCCAAACCTCCATTAAGGGGGGCACTTGATAATCCAAAAGATTTCTGCTGCAATGCCGATCTGATCCCACCACCCATATGCCCACCAATATTATGCAACATATGAGAACTCTGACCACCAAGATGCTGTTTTTGCAGCAGAGGCTGTGATGCAGTTGCAGGCTTAACATCAGGAACTCCAACGCCATTTGATAGATCGACATTCATGAGATTGTTGTAATTAGTATTATTTATATCATTATTACTAATAGAGTTACTAATTCCAGGAGTGGGGATCATTTGACTTGTCATTCTTTGTGCACCCATGGATGTCCCCATGTTCATTCCTCCATTATTGACCATAAAAGCATTTGATTGTTGCTGATATCCACCACCCAGAGCCCCTGCATAAAAGTATTTCATGAGAAGAGTGAAAAGGAAACCCTACACACTTTTCAGAAGACAATATTAAACTACCATCAGATGAACTAAAATAACCACCGTGCACACTGCCAGCAGACCCATTTCGAGTTGGAAAGAAGCTCCCAGAATTGACTGTGGACGACGCAATTGGGTTGGAGCTATTGATTGCAAGAGAACTATCCATTGACGAAGTACCGCTCAAACTGGAATTCCCAGTTTGTTGAAATCCAGGAGTTGGAATCATTGTACCAACAGAAGAATTAGCATGTGATGTCTGCTGGTTATGATTATTTGCTGGAAGGCACTTGATAATTATGTGCAAACGCCTTTCCAAAGTTTCTAGGTTAAGATATTCCTCCTGAAAAGAACAATGGCCAAAAAAAACATAAATGTGACCATGTTTGATAAAAGTAGTTCTTATAAAAAAAATTCAATGACACCAAGATATATTTCCCGCAACATTTATGATTCTTGGAACACATAAAATTTTTAAAATCAACTAGAAAAAAAAACACTTCTATTAACTATACACACGAAAAGCATAAGTTGTCCAAGGAAAATAAATGCACGGGGGATGAAAGATAACACACCATTGATTTTGCATTCTTGAATAAACCATCTTCTAAACGTTTCACTAGACCCGTCAGTTTCTTCATGGTCGCCTCATCAGTTTGTGTACGCCGCTGAATAAGAAACTCCCAGCTGCAGATCAAAAAACTTAAAACTTTAGCAGCACTCATCAAGCATGCAATTTGTGTAACAACATGAAGCTGTCAAAGCAACGAAAAATCTCTTTGACCAGTTAATCTTCCTGACAAACACATCCACTGGATTCAGGTTATCATTAAAAGGTACGAAATGTCAATGTATTATATTAATCCCCAAATTACAGATATGTGCACATTACATCCAGAGTCCATACAACAAATCAATTCTCCAAGAACTAAAGTTATTAAAAAAATATATACAAAATTAATTTTCACCTACTGAGACTTGATGCCCCTGCAAGAATTCAGTTACACGTAGTTTCAGGAAACCAGTTACGAATAAACATATTAAATGGCAAAAATTTATGTGAAACCGTCTCATGACATGAGACTACATAAATTAACACCTACCCCCTACCAATGTGATAATGAGTTATTTCTAATTCGCAAAAATTTATGTGAAACCGTCTCATGACATGAGACTACATAAATTAACACCTACCCCCTACCAATGTGATAATGAGTTGTTTCTAATTCATATCTCATTTAGTTGTCTCATGGTCATGAGACGGTCTCATACAAGACTAACTCTATTAAATTATCATGGAGAAATAGCAGAAGGTCTAAATTAATCATAGTAACCAAAATACTAAATGTACGTATTTTTAGTATCTAGAGCTTTAGAACAACTATATCATCTATGATCATCTTAGTTATCGATCAACCTGAACATAACAAAAGGTTCTTACATCTTTTCTAGCATATGTCTGCGCATTTTTTCAACTTCTGGGTCCATAGTGAGTTTGGCTGCAGTACGAGGAATGCCAGAATTTTGCATCTGGCTAGAGACAGGATTCCCATTTTGCTGTGATGGCCCAGGCAACATTGTACCAGCTTGGTTGGGTACCTGCCCAGGGAACTGCCCTGAATGGTGCGTCTGCATATTCATCTTTTCTTCGAACCAATAAATATGTGCTTCATAACATGAAATTAGACTCCAAACTAGACAAAAGACCTGTAAAGAGAATATCAAAAGAGTTAGAAAAGGAAGACAAGAAGGAGAAGTGAGTTCACTTAAATTAGAAAATATTGAAAGATCACTATCAAAAGCACATGTACAATGATGGCTGAATAAAATTTTAATACAATGTTCCACACATTGCAAGGGAATGGTCCAACAACAAAGAAAGAGTCTAAGGGAGAGTGTTTGGAATGACACACTAAAAAAGGGCACAGGCTGCAAGTATCCAAACTACTAGGTAAGCCAAATTTTGAGTAAACGCCAAAGTTAAGAAGATAGTTAAGCAAACCAGAACAGTCAATCCAACAAACACTAAGAAAATTTTACAGCATTGAATTTCCCAAGCTCTGATCACGTGCTCAAGCCCACGTAAGACAACATACATATTTGAGCGACTAAAACCAACTTCAGTTTTGATACAAAGGAAAAACGGGGAAAAAAACAATAAAAATCAACTTCCCACATACAAGAAAAGCTTAAGCAGGTTTCTAGAATCTCCCAGAACTCTGATCGCATGCATAAAACAAAAACAGATTCCAATGGCAAGTGCTTGGAATCAACTGAATATAAATCAATAGAGCCAAAATTGAGATGAAAATTAATGACATTGGAAATGCTAGGGTTTCAATCGAATTGGGGAAAATCAAATTGGGGCATCAATTCGTATCAAACGAATGCTGGGTTCTCAATTGAGGACGAGATGCTGCCAACCAACAATCCAATCAAACAAAAACCCAAAAACAATAATTATAATACGCACATCACAAGAAAATGACAGACGCGCGAAAAACTAAACGGGATGCGACGGAGCAGAATCAAGCAAATTACGCGAATAAGATACGAATGGCGAACGCGCCAGAAACGGCGGCGCTGAAGCTATACCGGCGTCGTGCCGAGGTACGGTGAAGAACGGTGATTTGACGAAAGAAGGGTTGATTTAGAAATTGGGTATTTTGTTAATTTTTTCCGACAGTAGAATGTGCGGTATTTAGGTTTTTTTTTTTTTTTTAACTATTATTGTTTTTCCTTTTTTGTCGATTTATTTGAAATCTACAGATCTATGTGGATTGCCCCCATAAAATACTTTATGTAGAAATTGGCCCCAATACTTATTAGGTTTTTTTTTTTTTGAAGGAACTTATTAGGTTAATATTGCATATGACTAAAATAATTATGTTACTACATAAATAAAATAGTGTTATTGGATGAGGGGGAAAAAAGTACGTGTAAAAATAAAATACTAGTACAAAATATAAATGTCGTACCTAGGTTTAAAGAGAGTGAGATAATAAAAGTATAAAGAATAATATGATAAAAAAAAGTAAATTTAAAGTTGTGAAAAATCGATGTCTAGAGTGCAAGGAGGATAAGTGTGGAGTTTGGACAACCATTGCGGAAATCACCATGGAAAACTGACATGGAAGTAAGGAAGAGAGAATGGAAAATGCAGAGAAGAATGGAAGAAAGAAATAATCTTAGAATGTGGGAAGATAGAACCTGAAAATATGGATATGAAAGAAATAGAATGCAAAAAATTAAAAAATTTGTAGAAACTGTCAGTGACGATCTAATAAAATCGCAAGAAAGATGGCGTAAAATGAGCAAACATTGAGGGAATTTTATGCTCGTGCAATATTGCATATGAACTTTTTGTGTACTTGTATATCTTCAATAGGTATTCAAACATCATAATTTCAAATTAAAATGTTATTTCTATTGAAAATCAAATTTATACTTTAGAATTGAAATAAACTTTGTTTTAGGAAAGAGAACGATAATGTAATTCATACTAAAAAAATAAAATCACATAAAAAAAAAACTTAATAATAAGATAGGTTCAAAATTTATTAACATAAAATTTAGAACCAAATTGATCAATCATATTGCCTACAGAAATTGTCAACTGCGGAAGAAGGCGGAAGTTGCAAAATACAGGAGACTGTACCGTTGAAGTTCAGTATTGGGTGTCTTTTTTTTTTAGAGTATAAGTGAATCAATTTCTCTGCAATAATCATCTCAACATATTCCAAAAGTTATTTCAATGCCTGCATGATTGCACGACATCAAAACTTTATGTCACTTCAATTTTATATGTATTATTGGAGTGTTAAATAATGATTTTCTCGTCTATTCTCAAGGTGTTCCTTTAAACACATTCAATGTAAAAAAAATTGCAATACATATGTATCAGAGTTCAATTTGAGGAATTTTGCATGCACGTGGCGTTAAATATGGCAATACTTGCATTTTAAGGAGCCGAGAGTAGTTTAATTAATAATCTTTATTAAGTTGAATCTACAAAATTTAGAAATTAAAATATTCAAAAGGAAACTTAATTAATTCAATTTATTTAATTTATATTGTTATACAAATTATTTTAATTTTTAGTTGGAATATGTTTTTTAAAATTCTATTTGTTTACTTCGACGTAATCTTTTTGGGAAGTAGCACCTCTTAAACTTAATGGTTTGGAGTTTCAACATTGCTCGATAATATCAGCTTGATTCTTAGCAATTGCAGTCAAACTCACTGATGAGGAGCTACAACTAGTAGCAGTGTTGTTATGGGGACTTTGGTATGCGAGAAATCAATTTTATTTTGAAGAAAGAAGTTTGAGCGCGGAATTTGTTTGCAACATGGTTGTAGCATACTACGACGAGCATAAAAAATTAGTATCGAGAGCAATTGTGAGAGAGACAATTGAGAAGGGAGAAATCAGATGGAAACCGTCGGAGGCAGGGTGGATAAAGCTTAATATAGACGTGTCTGTTAAATCGGGTGGCACAATCGGGATTGGCGGGGTGTTGAGGGACGAGACAGGAGCTGTCATATGGAGTTTTATGCAGGGAATGACAGGAACTTTTTCTGTAGAAATTGCAGAGTCGTTAGCAATGAGAATGGGTGTGGATTTGGTAGTTGAAAGGGGTAGTCCAAAATTGATTGTGGAAACTGATTCTCAAATATTGTCTAATGCATTTAAGTGTAGTAGTTTGGAGGATCTTTCATATCTTGGTGCTATTGTGCGAGATATAAAACAACAGTTGAGATTACTAGAGCAAAATAAAATTTGTTGGGTGCGACGTAGTGGGAACATAATGACGCACATGCTAGCTAATTTAGCTTTTGGAACATGTTGAAGCTAATTTGGCTATTCTGCATTAATGAAAATCTATTCATTAGTTTTCAAAAAAAACTTGTCAATTGATTAAGTTATTCAAATATGTATTGTGGGAACACTTTTTTTAAAGACAAAGTAAAATATTATAAAAGTCGAAGAGGTGTCATGACGAAGCAATTAAAAAAATACATATAATTTTTATTAGAATTAAGGTAGTGAGATTTGTATTAGAATTTGGTAGGTGATATTGAAATCTATACTATTTTTATATTTTCATTTGGTAGTGTATATATATATATATATATAATTTTACTATTTATAGATAATTACAATTTTATCCTCGAAAATAAGTTTGGGAGCAACTTTAATTTTCGATTGTTTATGCAATGATTTTCTTGATTTTTCCTAGGTTTCCTCCAATTTGTCAACAAGAACACTGATCTTCCAACCACTCTTTTATATGAGTGAGACACTTCATATTTCTTCATCTTGTCTTTCTCAATTTTGGTATCTGCAATATGGATACCATAAAGGCCCAATCCAAACATCTTGTACTCCCATGGAAGACCCACATCACTCTCTTCTTTTTCAATTCCCAGCTCGTTGATGCCTCCAACCACCATCTTTTCAATTTCATGAGCTCCTTCAGCACTACGAAGGTGTCTCGCAACACCAGTCACGCAACAACGTCAGGTGTAAATGAGTTGAGTCGAGTAGTACTAAGCTCGAACTCGACTCGAAAGCAATACTTGAAGCTCGAAAGTCGACTCAAATTCGATCGAGCTTTATTTTTTAAGCTCGAGCTCGACTCGGCTAAGAACTCGACAAACTCGAGCTCGGCTCGATAATTTTATTATTTTAATAAAATAAAATATTATCATATTTTACGCCTTTTTTTTTTAAATTCAAGCTCGATTTGACTCGAGCTCGACAACTTTATTTATATATAAAAAAATTAATTAAAAATATTAAATATTGTGCAAGCTCGATTAGGCTTGTGAGCCTCTCGAGCCGAGTATCTATAAACTCAAACTCGAGAGCTACTCCAGCTCGACTTGATTTGGTTCGAATCGATTTCGCTCTTTTTACGAGTCGAACACGAGTAGACTTGACTCATTTATACCCCTAGTCAAGACCATTGACATCATCAAAATATGCATTATTTGGACGGATAGAAAATTCTATAGTTTAAAGCAAGTACACTCGAAAGGGAATGGTACCAGTCATGCATGTGTTTGAATGAATTCAATTGATAACTTTATCATTTAAATTAAACACTCACTTCGCGTCTTACACTCTTTGGAGAAAAATAGTGTAACTCGCAACTAACACGACATGCAGAGTATCAAGTCAAAGTAATTAACGGATGCACGGATGAAATCTCCACTCCACCAAACACGGATGAAATCTCCACTCCACCAAACAGTAAAATAAGGCTTAGTATGTTCTATTTCCCCATATATACTCTAACAAGCAATAATAATATACTTCGTCCGTCCCATAATTGTTTTCACACTCTCCTTTTTCGTCCGTCCCACAATTGTTTTCACACCCTATAAATGGAAACTATTACTTTAACTTTATCCTCACAATCCAACTAATCTCATTATTTTAATAATATAACTTTACACAACACTTTACTTTTCTTAAAAGTTGTGACATCCCAAAGGTGAAAACACCTCTGGGACGGAGGGAGTATTTCCTAATGAAGTAATAGTTAGTACTCAATACTACAATACCAACTTTGGGTAGATGATGTTATTTAAATTGGTGTTTCTATATAATTTAGAGATGTTATATGCTATAAATAAATAGCCGCATTCTTATTATATCACATTTTAAAAAAAAAATCTATACGTACTTGTGCAATACATAATAATAATAATAATAATAATAATAATAATAATATTATTATTATTATTATTATTATTATTATTATTATTATTTTGAATAAAGTTCCTAAACCCAGTGCAATTATTATGGAACAATATTTGTTCTATAAAATAACACCACATATTGCTTATATACATGATATTAACATGGAGTGAGCGGAGATTATAATGAAACACATAGTTTTAGTCTAATTAATATGTATCGTCTTCCTTCAAAAAAAAATTTTAATATGTATCGTCACTTATATTTTGATATAATTATACACATACGCACATAAAATATTAAAAAATACACATATTAATATTATTATATACATGTACATATATAGCAAACACGAAAATCTTTCAGTTCCTAGACGACCAATTATTGTAAGCAAACACGAAAATCTTTCATCAAATAGAGATATAGAAAGGTGACTGATCACTCTTTTGAAGCTTTAAACTCCAATAACATACATACTTTTTTAGTGCAATGATTATAAAATTAGGAGACCCATCGTAAAAAAATCTTTTAGTTCCTAGGCGGCCAATTATTGTAAGCAAGTATTACAAATAACTCCAAACATTATAAGTAAGTGGTTGTGCTGATCCTAGAATTTGGAAAACAAAATACTAGCGTAAAACACAAATACAGTACCTAGTTTTAAAGGGATGAGATAATAAAAAGTTTAAAGAATAACATGACAAAAAAAATTAATTTAAAGTTGTGGAAAATCGATGTCCTGAGAACAAGGAAGACAATTGTGAAGTATGAACAACCATTGTGGAAATCACCAGGGAAAATTGCAGGGAAAGTAAGGAAGAGAGAATGTAAAATACAGAGAAGAATGGAAGAAAGAAATAATTTGAGAACGTGAGAAGAAAAATATGAAGAATGTGGATATGAAATAAATAGAATGCAAAAAATAAAAAACATGGAGTAACTGTCAGGAAAGATTTGAAAAAACCACAAGGGAAACGACGTTGAATGGGTATAATGAGCAAATATTGAAGGGATCTTATGTCCGTGCAGTATTGCATATGAGTCATTGTATACTTGTATATCTTGTATAGATGTTCAAACATCAGAATTTCAAATTAAAATATTGTTTTCTTTGAAAATCAAATGTATACTTTTGAATCGAAATAAGCTTTATATTAGAAAAGATAACAACAACGATAAATAGTTTACACTATAAAAAAAATACAGTGACAAAAAAAAACTTAATAATAGATAGGTGCAAAGTTTATTAATATAATATTTAGAACCAAATTGATCAATCATATTGCTTATAGTCGATTGTGAAAGAGAGCGGAAGTTGCAAAATACAAGAGACAATGTTGAAGTTCAACATTAGGTCTCTTTTCTTTTTGGTAAAGTATAAGTGAGTCAATTTCTTGACAATAATCATCTCAACATATTCCCAACGTTATTTCAATACCTGCATGGTTGCATGACATCAAAACTTTATGTCACTTCAATTTGGTATGTATTATTGGAATGTTGAATAATGATATTCGCGTCTAATCTTGAGGTGTTCTTTTAAACACATTCAATGTAAAAAAATAAAATTGTAGCATACATGCATCAAAATTCAATTTGAAAATTTTTGCATGCGACGACGTTAAATATGACAATACTTGCATTTTTAAAGGGCCAAGAGTAGTACAATTAATATGTTTTATTAAGTAGAACTACAAAATTAGCGATTAAAATATTCAAAAGAAAACTTAATTAATTCAATTAAGTGAATTTTGATCGTTATACAAATTATTTTGATTTTCAGTTGAATCCTTCAACACTATGAAGGTGTCTTCAACCCCAGTCACTATCAAGACCATTGAAGTCATCAAAACATGCATGTTTTGAATGGATATATAATTTTATCCTTTAAAGTAAATCACTTGAAGGAGATGGTACCAACTATGCATGTTTTGAGCGAATAGATAACTTTCTCATTTAAGAAAAATACACCCTTCGTGTGTTACACTTTGTGAAGAAAAATAGTATAACTCAAATATAAGACGACAAACAGAGTATAAGGTCAAAGTAATTACTAGGTGCCATGGTAATCTCTACTCCACCAAATAGTAAGATAAGACTAAATATGTTCTATTTTTCTCCAATATAAACTCTAAGAAACAAATCCTTATGTTAAATAATAATATATTTCCTAAATGAAGTAATAATTAAATCTTAATACTTCAGTACCAACTTTGGGTGGATGATGATATTTAAATTGACGTTTTTATATGGTTTAGGGATGTTATATGCTATAAATAAATAGACGCATTCTTATTGAATCACATTTAAAAAAATTTAAAAATCTATATCGTACTCATATTTTATCGTCATCCACTACTTGTGCAACACATATTATTATTATTTTTTGAACAAAGTCTCTAAGTCCAATGCAATTGTTCTGCAATAAAATTGATCTACCAAATAATACCCACACAGTGCTAGATACATGATATTAACATGGAGTGAGAAGAGAGTATAATGAAACACGTAGTTTTAGTCTAATTCATATGATATCATCACTTAAATTTGATATAATTATACACATACATACATAAAATATAATAAAAAATAAATACACATATTAATATCATTATATACATGTACATATATAATAACCACAAAAATCTATGGTGATGGCGGCCCGCATTCCCAGTTGGATCTATCATTGCACCTACATACCCCGCCACGAATATGAAATATCATCAAAAAGAGATATAGAGAGGTGTGTAATCACTCTTTTGAACCTTTAAATTCCAATAATATACTTACTCTTCTAGTACAATTATTATAATACTAGTAGACCCATCAAAATACTAGTGGAAAACACAAATACAATACCTAGTTTTAAAAGAGATAGAGATAATAAAAAGTTTAAAGAAAAATATGACAAAAAAAAAACTAATTTAAAGTTGTGGAAAATCGATGTCTCGAGAACAAGGAAGATAATTGTGGAGTTTGGACAACCATTGTGGAAATCACCAGGGAAAATTGTAGTGGAAGTAAGAAAAAAAGAATGAAAAATACAGAGAATGGAAGCAAGAAATAATTTGAGAATGTGAGAAGAAAAAACATTAAGAATGTGGATATGAAAGAAATAGAATGCAAAAAACAAAAAAACAAGCAAAAACTGTCAGGAAAGCTATGAAAAGATCGCTAGGAAAACGACGTTGAATGGGTATAATAAGCAAACATTGAAGGGATCTTATGTCCATGCAATATTGCATTTGAGCATCTGTATACTTGTATATCATGTATATGTGTTCAAACATCAGATTTTAAATTGAAATGTTGTTTTCTTTGAAAATCAAATGTATACTTTAGAATCAAAATAAGCTTTATTTTAGAAAAGAGAACAATAACGATAAATAGTTAACACTATAAAAAAATAAAGCCACAAAAAAACTTAATAATAAGATAGGTGCAAAGTTTATTAATATAATATTTAGAACCAAATTGATCAATCATATTGCCTACAGAAATAGTTGATTGCGAAATAGAGCGGAAGTTGCAAAATACAGGAGACAATGTTGTTGAAGTTTAACACTGGGTCTTTTTTTTTTTTTTTGATAAAGTATAAGTGAGTTAATTTCTTGACGATAATCATTTCAACATATTCCCAAAGTTATTTCAATGCCGGCATGATTGCACGATAGCAAAACTTTATGTCACTTCAATTTGGTATGTATTATTGGAATGTTGAATAATGATATATATTAGCGTCTCTCTCGAGGTGTTCCTTTTAACACATTGAATATAAAAAATAAAATTGCAGTATACATGCATCAGAGTTCAATTTAAAGTATTTTGCATGCGACGATTTTAAATATGACAATACTTACATTTTTAAAGGGTCAAGAGTAGTTCAATTAATAAATTTTATTAAGTCGAACTACAAAATTTCGAAATTAAAATATTCAAAAGGAAACTTAATTAATTCAATTCAAAGAATTTTGATTGTTATACAAATTGTTTTGATTTTCAGTTGAAACCTCAACACTATGAAGGTGTCTTGTAACCCCTGTCACCGCAGCGGTGTCAAGACCATTGACGTCATTAAAACGTGCATGTTTTGAATAAATATATAATTTTATCCTTTAAAGTAAATCACTCGAATGGGATATGGTACCAATTATGCATGTTTTGAGCGGATAGATAACTTTTTCATTTAAAGAAAACACACCCTTCACGTGTTACACTATGTGAAGAAAAATAGTGTAACTCAAATATAAGACGACATATAGAGTATTAGGTAAAAGTAATTGCTAGGTGCCATGATAATCTCCACTCCAAAAAATATTAAGATAAGGCTAGATATGTTCTATTTTTTTTCCAATATACACTCTAAGAAACAAATTCTTATGTTAAATAATAATATATTTTCTAATGAAATAATAATTAATACTTAATACTTCAGTACCAACTTTGGGTGGATGATGATATTTAAATTGAGTTTCTATATGATTTAGTGATGTTATATGCTATAAATAAAAAAACACATCCTTATTGAATGACATTTTTTTTTAAATCTATATCATTAATGTACTTATATTTTATTGCCACCCACTACCTTAGCAACACATATTATTATTATCACTCTTTTGGAGCTTGAAATTTTAATTATATACTTACTCTTCTAGTACAATGATTATAAAATTAGGAGATCCATCATAAAAAATAATCTTTCAATTTCTGGACGATCAATCATTGTAAGCAAATATTGCAAATAACTCCAAATATTGAAATTAAGTGGTTGTGCTAATCCTAGAATTTGGAATTTTCTGAATCAAAATTCAAAAACAGATGTTGATGGTGTATGATAAAGTCAGAATATATAAATTTTTTAAAATAATTGAAGAAAAATTACTATATAAAGGTAGATAGTTAATTAAAATAGAGTATCAATTAACTAATTTGAGTCTTCACACCATGCATGATAAAGGTGAATAGGTCGTGCTTTACTTTTTATTAACTACCTCATTCTAATTCACATTATCAATGAAATTATTTAAACAAAACTCCCTAAATCCTTTTTTGTTTTGACTTTGGAATTGCAAATTGAAAAGAAAATTGAAGTATAAGACAAAAAAGAAAAAGAGAGTACAAGGATAAATGAAGAAAAAAGAGTAAATATTGTGCCACTATAAATTGTTTATTTTGTCATTTTCGTTTGTCCCACTATATGTTGCTCATTTGTTTTTTTACCTTTTTAGGAAACTACTATTCACTTCTTTATTATTATTTTTAATACTTTTATACTATACTCATTATTTTTTTACTTTTCTCCATCACATCACATGTACTATATCAATATTTTTATACTCTTCTTAATATTAGTGCCCAAAAATTATGAGCAACTTATAGGAAGAAAAATAGAAAGTTAAATATAAACAAAAGTTTTAAAAAAATGAGACAAAATTTTAAATTTTATAAGTATATGGAGCAAAATAATGAATATTCATTTTGTCATGAACTCAAGTGGAAATACATGAAAAATCGAATAAATTAGTCACTGCGCCAAATCCAAATGTCGCTTATTTTGGGGCAAAACATGCTATTTTAAGATTTAGTCGGACACAAAGTGGAAAACAGTCTCTTTTAAGGAGTGGTTTGCAAATAATATTCTCATTTTTTCGGTTTACCAAACTAACTAGATTTCTTTTCCCCAACAACTTCAAAATTCTAATAAAATCCTCCGATTCCTGCATCAAGAATCGAGGATTCTGCAGATAAATTGGCATTCACTTGGGAAACTTTGAATTGGGATCGCCTGATATCAAATTATGAGGAAACGAGAGAGAGAGAATCCATCTGGGATTTGTGGGCACTACCACAAGTACGAGGAGGGGGAGGTTTGCGGCGTCTGCGGCCACCGCATGCTCGCCGGCTCCGATAAAGCCGCCGCCGCTGTACATATTAGCGCCTTCGCGTCGGAGATCCTGCCCGAATTCCTCTACTTGGGTAGCTATGATAATTCTGCCCACGCTGAGCTACTCAAAACTCAATGCATCTCCCGTGTCCTCAATGTATAGATCTCTCTCTCTCTCTCTCTCTCTCTCTCTCTCTATATATATATATATATATAGATTATCTTTATGCTTTTTGTTTAGGAGGATGTTGTTTATCTAATTACTTAGATCCTTATACTCTGTGTGTGCGCTTCAATTGATCGATCTCCCAAATCATTTGTGTGCATAAATTTCAATCATCGTTAAGTCGCGCGAATGAGTGCTCAGATGCCTGAGATTAAACTGTAATGTTTAGTACCAAGTGCCTGTGGCTGTTTGCAAGTGCTACAAAAGAGCTTCTAAAAGCACTTTTTTTCAAAAGCTGAGAGAGATAACTTTGAAAAAAAAGTGCTTTTAGAAGCTGTTTTTAGTGTTTCAAAACAGACACGAAATGTCCTTAGATCTCACTCCATGTGTGTGCCTCTGTTTTTTCTTTCTTTAGGTTCCAATCTTTGTTACACTGTGTTCCACAAAAGTTTGCATACTTCCAAAATAAAAATATTCCTTTAAATTTTCACCCTCACAATCTCCACCCTATACATTCTATTCGTTATTCTTTTTCTTGAATATTGTACCGATGAAAGTACCACAATGTTTTAAGGAAGGGAGGTAGTAGTAAGGAAATGAAGGGCATAATTTTAGCAATGCATTCCCCTTGAATTTGTTGCAGGGAAGCATGTCCAATTTGGCATTTATATAAATAAAGAAGATATGGTCTCTTGAATGATTGAGTTGGAGGATCTGGGCCGTAAAAAAGGAGTGGCTATATCTAAGGAAATTGTCACTGAATTTTAGATACCTCCATGGTTAGATCTATAAGAAATTACCATTTGTCCAGACATGGTAATGGGATACCAAAGTAATGCGATGAGGTAGAAAACTTTTTAGTATGGATCTAGGGAGGGAGGGGAGGGGGAGCTAATTTGTCTATTTAGACTTTGGGGAACATGCCATTACCATGACTATTTTGATTTATGGAGGCTTGATTAAATTTAGCTTTTGATCACTAGTTAATTGTAGAGAATCCCGTCTAATGTATAAGGTCTTTTCAGGAATAAGGTTTACTATTGAAAGCTAATATGATATTGTAAGTTGTAACGCGCAGATGCAAAGGACTGTGTAAGAAAGATGAAACCCTCCACTTTTTGATTCTTACGAACTGCAATATCGATAGACGTTTACATAGAATTGAGAGAAGTCCTCTTTTTTTATTTCTAAAAACAACCAACAAACAACAATGTCGAAAGACGTTTACATAAAGAAAAATCTGAAGGAGTCCTACCATAAGTAGCACTCATATGACAAAGGAAATAACCATTAAATAAACTCCTAATATATCTAGAGAAATAAATAAGAAAAGATTAAAGAAATAAATAAGATAACAACTGTAATAAATATTCTCATTTGATCGCTATCACACACAGCGAGTCCTCTTTGCGATTTTTCAGTAAAAGCCAGTGAAATTTTCCTTCCATGTGGTTATACTTATTTTTGTCGATTCTAATCAACTTCAATATGCGCATAGGTGATGTCGTGGGAGAAAGGGTAATGTGTGAACCTTCTGTTGTCAAACTAAGCATTATGACTCTTTGGGTTTGTGTTACCCCAAAAAATATATGGAAACATGTTGCGACATGTTATATATTTCCTTTGGTTGGTAACTTGAACCCTTTACTCCATAGCAGTTTTGATTATGCTGAATTTCATGTCATGCTCTTATCCGAACTGCAACAAAGTTGATTGAAATTTTTTAAGGACCTCTTCATTCTTCTAATCTCTTCATCTGCAGACTGTACCTTCTTGTCAAAATTTATACAAAAATTCTTTTACCTATCACTGCCTCGAAGAGGACCAAGACGATAAAAAGTTGCCATTTGATGATGCAATCCAGTTTCTAGGTGAGTCCTCTCTCTCTCTCTCTCTCTCTCTCCATGTTTGTCGCCCTCACTATTTGGAGATTAATTCCCAGCTCTTTGGAAAGTTAACTTTAAAGTTGTCCTTATTGATCTGCTCAGCCTTCTTAAGGTAAAAGTCCAGGACAGTGAAGGTCATATATACTCTTCTAAAATGCTTGTGACTTGGGCTGAAATATTGCAATGACTACCTTAACACTATGACTCGCCATACACATGAAATTGCTGTTTCCCAAGCACAACCAAGTGTCGTTCTAAAAATCTATCATCTAATGAATTATTTAATAAAAGAGAAAGAAATAGTTGTCTGAATATATATTTATTTGACAGTGTCTGAGCATACACATAAAAAATTCAATAGATTGGCATTACTGTGATTTTAATGTAGTGATTGAATATGTGGATGGACTTGATAGCATAACGTGAAATCTGAAATAAGTTTATGTTGGCGTAAATTGCAAAATTGGTCCCATATTAATTGAGATTAGCGATTTTAGCCCATATGAATCAATTTTCTCAATTAATCCCCCCCCCCCCTTTTTTAAATGGTGCAATGTTTGGCTTATAATGACATTTTTTATATTTCAGGATGATAATTAATCTTTGGTTTTTTAATGGAACTTAACATGCTGGGATCTCAAGATGCCACGTAAGCTCATTGGTTTGGTTGCTACATGGAATTAAGTGCAGGAATTAATTTAGAAAATCAATAAGAGACTAGAATCGCCAACCCTAAATAGCCTGAGACCAATTTTGCAATTTACTCGTGATATTATTTACTTTTTATTGATTCATAATGTGCTTGTGCAGAACAATGTGAAAAGGATAAAGCCCGGGTTCTTGTTCACTGCATGTCAGGCAAAAACAGGTGAATTTTCAACTTTCCTTTTGTTGAGTGCGGTTTGGGATGGGAAGGGGTCTGTTTCACGTCTCTTCTCATGCACTTGAACACCAGCGTGTAATATATGTTTTGTATACAAAAAAGTGCTGCATTTGATTGATAGTTTCTGCTTTTGATTGATTGTATACTTATTACAAAATGAAGATTGAGTTAATTCCTTGTGTGGTCCTTTTCTCATACTTTTTTCAGGTCGCCTGCCATAGTAATGGCTTACTTGATGAAAAGCAAAGGGTGGAAACTTGCCCAGAGTTATCAATGGGTGAAAAAGCGGAGTCAGGGTTGCAAACGAATCGAATCGAATATCATAGTTTTGTATTTGTATTTGAATAATAATCGAATCGAATCGAATTCGAATAATAAAAATTCGAATCGAATTTGAATCATAAAAATTCGAATACGAATATCATAATTCGAATACGAATACCTAATCGAATCAAAAGTATTTGATTCATTTACAACCCTCGGGTAAGAGTTTGAAATATAGGTGCATATGATATTTAGATTATTATCTAATGAGCTTACATCCTTAAAATAATAGTAATTATAGCAGCCATAAATTTCTAATGGTCTATAATCTTAAAATAATAATAATAACAATAATAATAATAGCAATAATTATACTAACTATTAAGTCTATTATCATTATAATATTTATAAAAAAATATTTAATCGAATATTTATGAATATCGAATCGAATATCATTATTTTGTATTCGTATTTGAATAATAATCGAATCGAATCGAATATTTGTAATCGAATTCGAATCATAAAATTTCGAATAAGAATATCAAAATTCGAATATGAATACCGAATCGAATCAAAATTATTTGATTCGTTTGCAACCCTAAGCGGAGACCTATAGTTGAAATAAGTCAAGGTCTGGACAAACTCTGGTTTTGCAATATTTGTGCTTGTTTATATTCCAATATCCATAATTTTTCACAGCAATAAAGTGAGAGAGAGAGAGAGAGAGAGAGGGAGGGAGGGAGATGTGGGACTTTGTGGCTATCATGGTTTCGACTTTTTGAGAGTTGAAGTTTGCAGTTTATGACATGTTCAATATCGTTGCTATCTTAATAAGATGTTGTATAAGATTTAACATTGCTGTTATCATTACATATAGAGACTAAACAAAATTTGGGTCTGAAAGTCATGAATCCTAATCTCTGATCACCATAATTTCATACCTGATATGTGTCTCTCTGTTATTTCCAGACGTTAACCAGCAATTACAGGATTACGAGCTGAAGATCTTCAGTTCAAGTTCAACGGATAACTGCAACCCAAGTTTTCAGCCTTCCAGTTGTTCATCCTTTAGCTTTGGCTTCTCAAAGTCTAATGACCTGCCTGTTACTCTTCCAGCCTGCCAAAACACATCTGCAACTTCGATATTCTCCCATCCACTAACCAACGTCCCTCCTCAGGAATTCACCTTCAGGGCTGTGCAGACTCAGACGAGCGCTCAAAACAACACTACATTCACTGATATTACCATGGGTGGTTCTTAGACAGTCGACTGCAAATAGTTCTAGTCCATATCCAATCTATAGGTCACATGATTTCTCTCTCTCCTTTTTTGGCCTGGTTTCCAATTTTGTTATGAATACGTGGCAGTCATACACTTTCCGCGTTTTATACCCGTTTCGAGTTAGCTTATGATGATCATATTTCAATAGCGCAAGCACTCTTCTGTAATTAAATATGTGATCATTGCTTACCAAATATATATAAACCCATAAATTGATTGAAAGGTAAAAAAAATAATTGTTGTTTATCAAAATAATAGACAAAGAAATATGTTTAAATTGTAACATGGATTTGGGGAAACTTGTTTAATTGCTAGCTAAAAAGTGAATATAAGATACAAATATGCATGGATTGTTGTTATTATACATTGCTGAATAAACCTATGTAAATTATACAATAACAACACAAGGTGGGTAGGTACATGGATTAATGTTGCATTAATTGGCAATTGCTTGTGTTTATGTCATGTTGTACCCCATGCATGAGGAATTGTTATGTGTTGGGGGCAAAACCCTCCTCCGATGGCGGCGGAACTGGCTGCTTCGTCTTGACCTGAGGCACGTGGTAGGTATAATTGTTTGCCCGTTGGGGTGGAGACGAGTCTCTCGGAATAATATTAGGTAATAAAGCGGCATAAGATATGTATTTGCTCTCCGTCGATATCGAAAGAAATGAACATACCATGATCATCACCACCAAGAACTTCACCATTCTTGCCATATTTGTTAGGTTGATGAATATATATTTCTGACAAATCCCCCTTAAGAACTTTGTTAAGGTTTCTTTTGGTTTGGTTTGTTGAGGATTTATGTATATATTATGTTTGTGGTTATTGTGTTAAGGTGGGAAAATTTTGTTTGTGGTTTAAAAGAATGCATAATAAGAGTTTGCCTGTACATTGTTTGATTTGGATGGACAAAATTTGGTAGTACCATTAAAGGACACCATCCAATAATGTGCCCACAAAGGTAGTTGTTGGAGCATTCCCAAATCTCAACCAGATGTCAAATTTGCCACCAAAATCACCTATTTGCTACTCCCTCTGTCCCAGAGGAACTTGCAAGTTTTCCTTTTCGGGACGTCCCAGAGGAACTTGCAGACCCAAAAAAGGAAACCCTTTTATAAACTTCACCCACACAATAGCTACATATTTATATAAAATGTCATTACTTTTTCACTTTTTGGGCCCACGTTACACTCAATCCAACTAACTTTTTCACTTTTTACATAAAATTTTACCAAATTAACCCTCAAAACACTACTTTTTTTACTTTTTTCTTAATTTGTGTGCCCCTCCTCCCTTGCAAATTGCTCTGGGACGGAGGGAGTATTATATTTGTCACCAACAGTAAAATCATCTCCAACTATACTCAAATCTTAACTCAATAGGTATATTTTCTTAAAATATTCTTACTTTAATCAAATTTATATTTTTTATATATAATTTAATGTCATATAATATTATGAAAAAATTATAAAATAGTTCAAAAAAAAAGACTAATTATAAATTGATTTTATGTTAAAAAAATGTTCTATTAAAAAAAGTTATATATTATACAATATTTTCAACCAATTTATAAATATGATTATTTTTTAAATCAATATGTAAATATCTTTAATAATATATAAATCTAAACTCAATACATAATATTATATACACTTAATAATATATAACATAATATATATCAAATAAATTAAATTAAAAAAAAATAGTTGCCACCATGAATAGTATGTGGCAAATTTGCCACACATTATTCATATATGACAACTTGCCACTATATTTGTCACTCCATTGGATCCCATTTAAGTGGCAAATTGGTGTTTGCCACCACATTTGTCTCCCCATTGGGAATGCCCTTAATACGTTAGATATACTTGTATGTTTTAGAGTATTTTTCATATTATGAAATTATTTTGAAATATTAAATATTTGAATAAGTGTATCAAATTAATATTCATCAAAGTATTAAAAATTGGGGTTAATAAAATTTTAATAAGTATATCATAATATCATTGACCTAAATTTTTTATATTTCTGATGAACCTGGTCAATATTTTTTATATTTTAAAACTGATTTTTATCCTGAATCGTTTTTATACAAAGTTTACCTAATTATAATTTGAAATTAAACAATTAATACTGTTTAAAAATATAAAAATTATAATTTAATTATACAATAAAGTTGTATTACATATATCCTTCTTCTACCAATTTTATTCCCAATTTTCTTTTTGATTATGCACCAATTTTATTCGTCTTTTTTTTATTTGAAAATGTATTACACTCGCATAAAAGTTTGTACTCCATAATAACTTAATTTTTTTACTTTATATTTTTTTAAATAAATTTCTTGTTTTATCTATATTTTTAATATAATATTAATATTTATTAAATAACATATCCAAAAGAAATGTAACTAAGTTTGTATTATATTTATTGATATTTTACATATACATATAGAAGAATATAATATACTATGATACAAGACATTCTCTTATTTGTTTTTCACCTAAAGTTGTTACTTGAAAATTGCAATACCTAGTTAAATAATCTGTACTATTCACCTTTTATTAATTTATAATTTGGATTAGTTTTTAATTAAATTGCAATCTATATTTTAAAAAAATTAACATTTAGATTATAAAAAATTGGCCATTTGCAACGTAAATTTTATTTTTCTAATACTTTACTGATCATGCCAAGACTATAATAGTGCATTTATATTATATATATGCATATATTAATATAAACACGATAGTTTAAATACTTTGATATTCATTGCTAAACTCAAATGATTGAATGGACAATATATAATTTATAGTTTATATTAAAAAAATGTATACATTATCTAAACATTTATATTAAAAATAACAATAAAACAATACATATATATGAATAGACAATTATAATTCTTGTGTAATCGGAATATATTAGAGAAATAAGAATTATGCTGCAAAAAATACACATTGCAATATGGTAAAAAATCATACAAATTGTAAATTGATAAAATTCTATTAATTAGTACGTATTGTAGTATTATATTACTCTTTATCATATTAAACTTAAATAGATAATGTTTCATAAAAAATACTTATAAAGATGTATTTCAGTTTAGCAGATACTCCCCCGTCCACCATAAATGGTCCATGTTGCCTTAAAAGGTCGTACATAATAAATAGTTCACTTATCTAACATGGAAAAATTACAATCATTATTTTTATTTTTTATACACATATACTCACTTTTACACATTACATCAAATGTTTTTTTAATAATTAAATACTCCATCCGTCCATGAAAATTGGACTATTTTTTTTGCACATGGTTTAATGCAATATATCGAAGGGTATTATGTGATATTGTGACGTCCGTTTACGAATTTATAAATTGTATATGAAAAATATGTTTGTATAGTTTTTATATACAATTTCTAAATGGAAAAATCACAAAATGGTTCATAAAATTGACAAAAATTACAAATTGGTTCTGTGCAGAAAAAAGAAATGCTTATGTGCAGAAAAAAATTACACTTCTGTGTAAATATTGTGAATCAATTTGTAAATATAGTCACTTTTTTGAACCAATATGTAAGTCACCATTTTTAAATTTGTAAACGGACCTCACAATACCCCATAATATCCTCCAACATATTGCATTAAACCACGTGCTAAAAAAAGTAGTCTAATTTTCATGGACAGAAGGAGTACTTTTTTATACTAACATTCACTTTTACATATTAACATTAACTTTTTTTTAGTAACCGTGCATTGTTAAAGTAGACTAATTTCTGTGGACGAGTATATTTTAATATATTCTTTGACCAAGTTTCCATTCAAATAGCAAATCGATCATATATAACCTTTTAATTACATTTAATTTAAAATTATAAAAAAAAATTAATTAATAAGTTGAAAATTTCTTACACCAATAAAAGTTGGTCTGCGTAAAAGTAGAATCGAGACCAAGTTAGAGCCATAAACAACAACTAAAAACTAGTAACAACTAACTAACACTAATCAGCTAACCAACCTATATAAACCCCCCTCTCCTCAGTATCACAACCCACTCTTCCACGTATCACAAATACCCCCTCTTACCACAGCCAATCAAATCAAATACCGCTAGCTCAATGGCTGCACTGAGACCCAGAGTCGCGTTTTTGCTTATAGCGATTTTGGTGTGCTTCATCCTCGTAAAACAAGTCCATGCGCAAGCCAAATGCGACCAATCGCTCTCCGCCGAGAGCTGCAGCGAGGAGTCCAACCCCAAAACCGACGTGCCGGCGCCCGACCACGACGATGATGACGACGACGACGACGTGCGCGACGGCAACGTGAAGGTGGCGGACGAGGGAGGCGATGATCCGGATGATGATAGACCCGAGATTGTTGTTATGGGACACTAATTAAAACTCACACACACACGCGCGCACGCATTTTATTTTTGTTTCTAATTAATTAAAGTGAGCTGAGTGAGTTTTATTATTATTATTATTATTATTATTTAATTTTATTGGTATTGATTATTTCTTTTTATAAGTGTGTGAGTTTGGAGATTTAGTTTGATTCGTATTATTGTAATTTGGTGGTCAAACGTTTCAATAAAATATCGTTGGAAGGTTCATTCATTTGTGATGTGGTTTTTATTATTATTATTATTATTATGTCAAGAACTCAAGATAATAGTTTCATGATTTTTTTTTTAATTTTCGGTGTTACATTTGTCAAAAGAAATATTAAATTATGTGTACTCATAAATATATATATATATATACATATTTATTAATATGTGACAATTTTTTTTTAATTTGTATGTATTAGTTAAATGTGCAAGTAATCTCGAGATTGAGGAGTGATATATATATATATATATATATATATATGAATATATGTAGATTCAGCCACATAAATTTGGTCGATGATTAATTATATTGAAGAACAAATTAATGCGTTTTTATTAATATATATATATATATATATATATCACTTTTGTACAATACACTTGTAAACGACTAAATAATATACTAATATTTTTTTAATAAATTATAGTATTTATTCTTACAAATAATACTATTAATAATGTAGGATGTGCAATACTACTCTGCTTTGAAAAAAATAGAAAAACTCAAAACCTTTATCATTTTGTTATTTTGCTCATTTTGTTAAGTGGTCAATATAGTTGATTATGTAAGTGCAGATTTGGATAGTTTTGTTAGGTTAAAGACAAAACTTGGCTGAAAATAAATTTGATTATAATTAAAGGTCCTTATTCGAGCAAATTTAGAAAGAAATCCAGATATATATAGTATAAATTATGTATCCATTTTAAAAATTAAACGAAATGGCCCATTTGGAGAAAGTTATACTCCCTCCGTAACAACACTTTCTTCCTAGGTTGAGTTTCACGTATATTAAGAAAAAGTGAAGTATGTGAGTGTGAAGTTAAATAATAAAATATAAAAAATATATTTTATTAATTTTTGTGAGTGTAAATTGTTTATTTTTTTGGGATGTGAAAAAAGAGTTGAGACGTTCATATAAGGAAAATATTAAATTTATGAGTGGCGCTATTTGTCCAGATTCTGCACGTGCAAAATAAGGTATAATGGAAATTTTAACTTTTAGTAAAGTATCAAATGTCTAATATACTCTTCTGTTAAAAGTAAGATGATTTAAATTTCATATTTAATGCTATTCTCTCTCCATTGTTATTTCCAAAATAATGATTACATGTTTTAATGCTAATTAATTTATTAGATTTTGTGTATATTTTATTAGCATTAAAATATCAAGTGATCTACGTGGGTTTAGAATTTGACTTACTAATCAAAAATCAAAATTGAGATATTTTAGGCTTGAAAATTATGAATAACGGTTAGTTAAAGAAATATATTCATATTTATCTACAAATACTTATATATATATATATGTGTGTATATTAATATTTATACATTTAATATATGTGGATTGCCGATTAATTATATAAAATTATCTACATATAATTATAATATTTATATAATATATATACATACATACGGTACAATACATTTTAATATTTATATACATAATATATATACAATACAATAAATTTTAGTGGTGCTAGCTATTTAGTAGGAAATTAGTGTATATTTTATTAGCATAGAATTATCAAGTGATCAACGTGGGTTTAGAATTTGACTTAGTAATAAAAAACCAAAATTGAGATATTTGAAGCTTGAGAATTATGAATAACTGTTAGTCAAATAAATATATTCATATTTATCTATAAATACATTTTTTTTTAATATTTATACATATAATATATGTTGATTGCCGATTAATTATAGAAAATTATCTACATATAATTATAATATTTATAATTTTATATAATATATATTCATATATACGGTACAATACATTTTAATATTTATATACATAATATATATACAATACAATAAATTTTAGTTGTGCTAGCTATTTAGTAGAAATTTAGTGTATGTTTTATTAGCATAGAATTATCAAGTGATCAACGTGAGTTTAGAATTTAACTTAGTAATCAAAACCAAAATTGAGATATTTTAGGCTTGAGAATTATGAATAAATGTTCGTTAAAGAAACATATTCATATTTATATTTCAAATTATGATATATTATGTGAGTATATTTTTTGAATTTTATATTATGAATTTATATTAATATATTATGATATATTTATATATTGTGAATGAATTTAGATTAGTATATTTCATATTTTATATTTCTGTCCATATTTCGTATTTTATATTTATATATATTATGAAGGAAATATTAAAATTTAAGTCCATTAGTTTTTCTATTAATTAGTAGTAGTAGAATAAAACTATTAGTGTTACTAATTACTGTAGATACTAAAAAACACTTTAATAAAATACTAAAATTTGTCTTATATTATGATATATTAAGTAAGTATATTATGTTTCACTAGTATATTATGATATATTAAAATTCGAATCTCTTTAGAAATATTTCAAATTATGATATATTATGATTTATTAAGTGAATTATGATATTTATAGTGTTTAAGTATAGTACTAATGTTGGTACTGCATAAATTATGATATATTATGATATATTTCAAATTATGATAAATTAATGTTTAATATATCTTTGTAATATATCTTGAGAATAATAATGATGATGATTTATAATTGTTATTTATAGTATTTAAATATTTCACACTATGAATATTAGTAATTCAAGTAGAATGAACACTAGTACCACTATCAATAGTTCACTAGCACTTTATAGTACTAATGTTGATACTACTTAAATGTAAGTTTAAATTAGGCATATATCTTTGTAATATATCTTAAGAATAATAATAATGATGATTTATAATTGATATTTATAGTATTTAAGTATTTCACACTATGAATATTAGTAATTCAAGTAGAATGAACACTAGTACCACTATCAATAGTACACTAGCACTTTATAGTACTAATGTTGATACTACTTAAATGTAAGTTGATATTAGGTCTATATCATTGTAATATATCTTAAGAATAATAATAATGATGATGTATAGGTGATATTTATATTGTTTAAGTGTTTCACACTATGAGGATTAGTAATTCAATTAGAAAGAACACTAGTACCACTATCAATAATACACTAACACTTTATAGTACTAATGTTGATACTACTTAAATGTAAGTTGATATTATGTCTATATCTTTAAAATATATCTTAAGAATAATAATAATGATGATGTATAAGTGATATTTATATTGTTTAAGTGTTTCACACTATGAAGATTAGTAATTCAAGGAAATATTATGAAATAACATAATAGTATTACTCTTTTGTGATGATGGTACTAGGAAATAACCTAATAGTATGTAATACTAGACTAAGTAGTTCCTAATACTATCCTCACAAAAGAGTGATACTATTAGGATCTCAACATCAATACTTGTAAATAGAATCACTAAATCATTAATCAAATTGATAATCACACACCAAATCACTAAATTTATCATAACATGGAGTTTTTGTAAACATGAGGATGCGTGAGTACTACAAGTGGATATGACTACTATAAGTATCACAAGTGCAATTTCAACTAACAGGTAACACAACGAGTAATCTTTTCGTACAACAAGTGTATATCTTTGAACTAATTTTATTTTTTTATATCTAATCTAGTAATTTAAAACTAAAATAGATAATATCTTGCAAAAATTTTATTTTAAGTAGTAATTTAAAACTAAAAATTAAGAAAATAACCTAATAGTATTATTCTTTTGTGAGGATGGTAATAGGAAATAACATAATAGTATGTAATACTAGACTGAGTAATTCCTAATACCATCTTCACAAAACTGTTATACTATTAGGATCCCAACATCAATACTTGTAAATAGAATCACTAAATCACTAATCCAATTGATAATCACACACCATCATGAATAATTTCTAATACTATCCACATTATTACCAAGAAATATTAGTTTCATTTTTATTTTTAGATATAACTAATACTACTTGCCAAACATACTATTACCAATAATATTAGTATTATTTTTATTTTTTGAATTTTAGGAACTATTCAGTCTAGTATTACATACTATTAGGTAATTTTCTAGTACAATCCTCACAAAAGAGTAATACTATTATGTTATTTTCTTAATTTTTCATAATATATTATTTTCTTAATTTTTCGTAATATATTATGTTTGAATAAATGGATAGAATGCTACAATCTGTCAGATAAAAAAGGACAGGGAGTAGATAAAATAAAAAAATTCAAGAATTAATAAATAAAATATGAATAACAGTTACTTTCTCATAAAAATCGTAAATGAAATAAAAATAAAAAAACATAAAAAAAATCATAGAAAAAATCTTTAAAAAATCTTTTTAAAAGTGAAAATTTAACCACCATCCATAAATCTCGGCCAACTATATCCACTCATTACTCATTTTCAAAATTGTATATATTATTAATTTCAAATTAAATTATTTATTTTCAAAAAAGAAATTTTCAAATTACATCATTTATTTTCAAAAAAAAAAATCAACATATCGTAATAATATTCAAATTACATCAAATTATATACATATATGTATGTATATACTCTAATATATATATATATATATTCAAAATATATAATAAATTTGAAATTTTTAATATAAATAAAATTTGAAATATATCATATATAAATATATCATCAGTATCTATGTAAACCATATTTTCAACTTCAGTCTCAGCATTAATTAATATTATTATTTTATTTGTAATAATGTAACTTAGAATATCAAGGCATTGAATATACAACTGATATTATTAGAAAGAAGAGCTTATGTATATCTAGGAGTTAAATCATATTAGGAATAATATAGTAATTTTATAATTAATTTTTAATTTTAAATTATTTTAAGATTCTGCACGCGCAGAATCTGGACACATATCTTTACCCTAAATTTATTTTGGGAAAGAGGGATTAGTTAACTATCTTTTTAACAAAATGGAGCAGATTACACACATAAAAGTTAACAAAAAGAACCTGAATCAGAATTGTGGTGCAATACACGTATATCACATGCATTAATCATTGACAATTAGTGAGTTTTTTTTTTTTTTTTTAAACATTTATACTTCTTGAAGCTTAATTTTAAGTTTAAATTTGATTTAAATTTTGCAAAAGACATAGTTATACGTCAAATTGTGTGCGCTTTGGCAATTGAGGTATTATTAACTTTTTTTTTAATATTATTTAGATTTGTTCTTAAAAATATTATTAACTTATTTTTATGTATTAGTAAATTATTTTTAGAATATTACTGACTTATTTTTAAAGTATCACTAGTGGATTGTTGTTATTGATGTTTTACTAACTTGTTTTTGAGGCGTTACTGACTTATTCTTAGGGTATTATTAAAAAAAAATTTCGGGAATTAGTAAGTTGATTTTGAGGTGTTAGTGGTTTGTTATTGAAAATATCACTGACTTGTCCTAAAATATTTATGTCATGCTCTCTTTCAAATTTTAAATTGATAAAACTCCTTGCACAAAATTCTTTTCATGATGCACAATAAGTAATAGTGATGATTTCTAGCCATTTAATCTATTTCACAATCGAAAAATAAAAATCCATTGTTGCTCAATTAATTTCTGCATTAATTCCCCACTGATAAATACAATTAGTACTTCGTATTAAATGTGAATATTTATGGGTTGATGTTCACGTCACTGCAACTTGGAAATTCAACAAATTAATTAAATGATTTTTTATGACGAATTATCATCACTCAATAACCTCCCTTTCTGGTAAAGTCTTGAATGCACAATTTTTTTGGCGACCTTGATTTGTCATTGTCGGCATAATTTCATTATTCTTTTTTAAATTTTTTGAAATTATTACAATCCATAAAAGATCATACTCCTCTGTCCCGATATAAGTTGTCCGTTGCTTTTGCGCACACTGATTAATGTAAAAATGAAAAAGTATAACTGATATAATGGAAAAAGTGAAAAAGTATAAGTGATGTGATGAAAAAAAAGTGAAAAAGTAATGTAAATGGTGTAAAAAGTATTGAAAATAATAATAAATAAGTGAATAGTAGTTTTCAAAATAGGTAAAAAAGCAAATGAACATATAGTGGGACGGATCACGGACGAAAATGATAAAATGAACAACTTATAGTGGGAGGGAGTAATAATTTATCAGATATTTCTAGAATTTATTACTATCAATTGTCACATGGGCCAGGTTGCGTTTCTAATTGGTGCAATTATTTGATGATGAATTTTTTTAGGACAAGTTGTGAAAATATTACTTATCTTTATCACTTAGGGGGGTGTATTGGATTAGGATTTTAAAAGACTTTTTTAGCTGAAAAAAATCCTGCAGATTTTAAAGATTTTGTAGGATTTTGGTGACTTTTAAGATTTTGCAGGATTTTGTAAGACTTTTAAAATAAGGATTTTAATGGATTCTATAGGACTTTGTAGACTTTGCAGAATTTCATGGATTTGTGACATACAATAAAAATTCAAAATTTTTCATACCTTCAAATTAAAAAAAAAAATAAAAAGTTAAAGACAAAAAAAATCATAATATCATGTCCTTTTAAATAGCATTACTCCACATATTCATAGCTATACTAGTCCTCCAAACATTAGCGTCATGTCGTTCTTGCTCTTAAGTTTGAATGATAGGCTCAAAATCACGGTCTTCATTAACTGGTAATGTTGAAGATGAAGGTTCGTCCACCGATTCAATTGGAAATTCATCAGAATGACATTCTTTGCGAATAAAGTTATGTAGAGCTGCACATGCTAATATTATCAATATAAAAAAGTATCGAAATTGAATAATCAAAACAACCAAAGTAAAATATAACAAAACTCAAATACCGTAAAAAAATATTATCAATATAAAAATATTACCTAATGACATATGTAATATATAATATTAGTATTATAATAATACTATATAAAAATAAAGATTTATCTTGTATATAAGTTAGGATGAACAATATCGTTTTTTAATACTATTTAATGATTAATTATTCATTATTTTTATTTATTCTAGTATATATGTATATATAATATTATATTACTCTTCGTCACTGTAATTATTTTATCGTTGATGTTATAAATGTAGAGATGAAATTATAAGGTTAAAACTATTTTAGATCTTAAAAATAAATAATTATATATAAATCAATTTGGGGATAAATAAAATCATTAATTAAAAAAGTCCACCGAAATCCTAGAGGTTTTGATGGGATTGTTGGTATTTATAAAATACACTAAAGAATCCATCAAAATCCATCAAACCCAACAATCCTTTAAAATCCTTATATTTTTGAATACCAGTTGATTGTTTTTAAGTCTTTTAAAATCCTGATTGAATACCAGTGGATTGTTTTTAAGTCTTTTAAAATCCTGATTGAATACCAATGGATTATTTTTAAATCCTTTAAAATCCTGATTGAATACCAACAGACTTTTTTATAAGAAAAAAGTCCTTTAAAATCCCACGAAATCTTAAACGAATACACCCCCCTTATTGTACTTTAAAAATCGAATTTTCAATTTTTATAGAATAGAAATCTAATTATCAAATTGTTATAATAAAATAATTCCGCACAATTTTAAAGATAAAATAGAAAAGATTTTTTTTTTGGTTTCATAATATATTTATAATCCGATTTTTATCTAATTCTTTTAACAATTTAATTACATCTCTTAGTTTATTTGATAATCCAATTTTAGTCTTATTTTACTATACAAATTGAAATATCATCATTTTAAATCGCATAAAAGCCATGCTTCAATTGAATTTGAGAATTTTCGACAACCACATGTGTTATATTTTGAGTTAGTTTTTCCGTTTATTTTGAATAAAAAAACATTTTTTTCATTTAATTGCTCCCTTCTTCCGCCCCAAAAAAAATACTCATTCTGTCCCTTATAAATTGCTCATAATTTTTGGACACTAATATTAAGAAGAGTATAAAAATATTGATATAGTACATATGATGTGATGGAGAAAAATAAAATAGTAATAAAAATAGTGTAAAAAATATTTAAAATATTAATAAAGAAGTGAATAGTAGTTTCCTAAAAAGTTAAAAAAATAAATGAGCAACATATATTGGGACGGACGAAAATGACAAAATAAACAACTTATAGTGCTACGGGAGTATCAAACTCTAAGAAAAAAAGTTGAATTTTCTTCTTAATTCATGCAATTGACTGAATTTTACTTTTAAAAATATATTTAAATTTGCTTTAATATATATTTTTTTAATTTGGTACTTCCCTACAAATGTTAAAATCTTGAAGCAAACATAATCAAATTTTTCTGAAATTTTAATATACGAGTGTCGATTTTAGAATAGATAGTAGCCACGCCAGCATCATGAAGAAGGTAAGAACACACCTTTTTTTTCCCCGATTTGTGTATTTCTATAATTGTTCTAGAAATTATATTTGACTTTTAAATTTTAATTATTATTAAATAAATTTTCAATATCTATTGCTTTAAATTTAATTTTAAACTTTAGAATCAAAATTGAGATTTATTTAGAATTAAATAATTTTTTATATAATATAAATTGAGTAATTTTTTTTATTTTAGTTAGTCAAAATAAAAAATCAATTAAAAATATACACATGTAGTCAAAATAAAAAAAATCAATTACAATAATAATTTATCCTTCAAACTGCCCGATGTCTTTTTTTTTTGCAACAATAGTTTAATAATTCGATACTTATCCAGCAAAAATCAAAAGTTCGGTCCTCAAAGTGTAATGAGTGACAAAAATATGTCCTCTTTTGCAATTTGTCAATTCTTTGAATAATTTCATCATATCTGTTCATCAATAGCTATTAGTAGGGTTTCAAATCGCACAAACTAGCCCAATCTGAAATCGTTGGAGATAATATAATCATTTTAATATAATTTTCGCAAATTTTAAATTTAAGTATTTTGTGAAGCTCTTGGAAGGGTCATACAGAGAAAGAGTTTGGAGTTGGCTCATGACGAGAAATGGTATTATGTATAATTCTTCTCTAAAGGATTGACATGAACATCCTAGACTTATACTAGACTGATGTTTTCTTTGCGTATACTTGTTTATTCTGTCTAATTGTAGGCATATCTTATGCCATTATACTCTTTTGAAAGAAATAAATTATCTTTGCCTGATCAAAAAATAAAAAATCTATTGTTTTTACCTGTCGTGTAGTCTTCAATTTTTTCTAAAAAAAAATTAATAGTCATGATCGATTTTTCACTTAGCGTGTGTTTGATTTATAATATAAAATTATTTATCCATCGAAAATGTATATATATTTTGGATCAATAGATAATTTTATCTTTCAAAACAAATATATTAGGGGTTGATTGTGACTAGTGACCAACGTATCAGCGCCCAAACGTTACACCTAGTATCTGTTTTGAAATACTTAAAACAACTTTAGAATATATAACTTTTAGTCAAAACTATTTCTCATATCTTTAAAAAAAATTATGATCTGAAAACTATTTTGTAGAGTTTCAAAACAGACACCTAAAAAAAATAAAAATAAAATTCACTGCACATGCATTACCTCTCTTGCCAACCCATTTACCCACCCCATCAAAAGGCTCTCTCACTAATTAATACTAGCAATAAAAGCTCTTCCAACTTCCAAACTAATTAAAAACCCCCAACAAACTTCCCCACATATTTTTCATATCATTATTACTCTCCTATATATATAAATAAACCCTTTACTCATTCACATGCACCAACCAATGAACAAAAAAAAATCAATGCCTTCTCCCTTTGCACCCGCGTGTCTTCTTTTCCTAGCATTCATCATCTTTGGTGGTGGCGCCGCCGCGAGCATCCCGGCGGTGATCGTGTTCGGCGACTCCTCCGTCGACGCCGGCAACAACAACCACATTTCCACCGTGCTGCGGAGCAATTTCCAGCCGTACGGCCGTGACTTCTTCGGCGGGCGCCCCACGGGCCGATTCTCGAACGGCCGTATCCCGCCGGATTTTATTTCCGAGGCTTTCGGGCTACGGCCGTTCGTGCCGGCGTACTTGGATACGCAGTATAATGTGACGGATTTTGCTTCCGGGGTGTGCTTTGCTTCTGCCGGGACCGGCTTTGACAATGCAACTTCTAATGTTCTCGTAAGTATTCTACTATGAGTTTGATTCCTCCGTGCTACTTTTCGTATTTTATTTTTTTAAAATTTAATGAACTGATAATTAAATGTCATTGGCTATATATCCTTATATATTAGAGAAAATAACAAAGAGGTGTACACTTTTTTAGAAAATTATAAAAAGGACGAGCGTGTAAAAATTCTAAAAATTACACACTTATCTCTCTTTGTAATAAACCTAAAAAATATCACTCTTTGTATTATTATATACTTTCTCCATTTCATTATAACTTTTCTTGTTCTTTTAATATTTCATTTTAGTAAGTGTATTTGTTTATAGTGAGGTGGAGGGATTATGTAACTAATTATTTAGATAAATAAATATAAAGTGAAACATGAAAATTATATGTATGGGCACTATGATTTAGGATAAACAATTTTTTCTTTTTTTGTTTTGTGACGAAAGGTTCCTTTATAAGTCAAAATAATAGTAGTAAGAAATCAACTAGTCAATGAATAAATTAAACTTACACTTGATTTTCACATCAGAATTTAGGGATGTTTGGTAAAATTATAAAGAATGAAAAATATATAGAAATAAAAAAAGTATGAAGATAAAGTTATACCTCTTAAATAGATGAATTATAATAGATTTCTTAATTTTTAAAATAAAAATTATTTTAAACACACACTATTAATTATAGTAAATTTCTTACTTTTCGAAGTAATAGTCATTCACTATAACTTTAATTACCATTCTCCCATTCCAAAAAATTTCAATCAAACATCCGCTCTTAAACTTTAATTAGGAAGTGTTAGAAGTGTTTTTTTTTTATCGGTAAATGTTAGCTGTCAGTAAGTTAGTTACACCAAGTCTCCAAACTCTCTAAGAATAAATTCCTAGCCAACCTAATATCTCCCAGAAGTGTTTTTAAATTTAAGTAGAAATAGCAACAAGAGATGAAAGATCTTAATTGCATATAATCTTTCTTCTCTGTTTTTATAATACTCAAATTTTAAAAAAAAAATTGAAAACATAACTACAAAAAAAATTACTATACCACATTTCAAACGTATGTCAAATCTTCTCAAAAATTGTTATAGTATAGCAACCACACATTATATGCTTGCATTTGATATGACAAATTTTGCCCTCTTTCCTAAGTTATAATATAAATATACTTAAAAAAAATACGCATTTATTATGTCAGTGACAGATATACCTTATGTGAATAAACAATAATATAGTAAATTAAATCATTGTCGGTGGGGAATAACTATCACAATCTCTTGTATATAAAATACGTATCGAAACATATAGTATTTGAAGTCCATTCCAAAAACTGTACACTGTACTAGTAACACTCAATATTAGGTTTAGTATTAAACAAATTTCGATTCAAACGTCCACAATTACTTCTAAATATACATGTGTGCAATCGTTTGGTGCACTGAACTACTTTCATTAATTATATAGGCATCAAAAGACTTTAACTTTAACCGATGAATTAATAAGTTTATAATTATAAGAAGATGGTTAGGTGTGGGTATTGTAAAGAAAAAAAAAATTATTGGTGTAATAGGACACAAAATTATTATATGCATTCAATTGTATGTATTCAAGTGAATTATATGCATTTAATTTTGGCTTCAACTTTAATTTTTTTTTAAAATACACTCATGCTGAACTTTGTATTTTTAAAATACCCTCCGTCCCGGGTTTTTTTCCAGAAGATTTGGGTACACAGATTAAGAAAAAAGTAGAGTATGTGAGTGTGAAGTTAATTAATAAAATATAAAAAGTGTACTATATTGACTTTTGTGAGTATAAATTATTATTTTTTAAGGTAGGAAAAATGAGTTTGGATGTCCCAAAATGGAAAAAGGGAAAAAAAGAGTTGGGATAAAGGAAGTATATTTTTTCTGTACATAAGCATTTTTTTTTGCACAGAACCTATTTGTATTTAGTGCCAATTTTATAAACCATTTAATAATTTTTTTAATATATATATATATATATATATATATATATATATATATATTCTATACTATATCATGATTCATGAATGCGTTCAATTTGCAAATGCAGAATGTGCTTCCACTTTGGAAAGAGGTAGAATACTACAAGGAGTATCAAAGCAAACTAAAAGCCTATTTGGGTGAAACAAATGCCAATTCCATTATAAGTGAGGCTCTCTACATCATAAGCCTAGGCACAAATGACTTCCTAGAGAACTACTACACTCTCCCGAGCACGCGAAACAAGTACACGGTCGACCAGTATGAAGACTTCCTCGTGGGGTCCGCGGAGAGGTTCGTGAGGGAGATCTACACCCTGGGAGCCCGAAAAATGTCATTCACGGGGCTCCCACCGATGGGGTGCTTGCCCCTGGAGAGGGCGACAAATCTCGTTAATGGTAATGGGGATGAATGCGTGGAAGGGTACAATCTTGTCGCCCAACATTTTAATGTGAAGTTGAATGGTTTGGTTAAAAAGATGAATGGGGAAATGCCGGGAATTAGTGTTGTTTTCTCAAACCCTTATGCACCTCTTGCGCAGATCATTAAGAAGCCTTCTATGTTTGGTAAGTTTGTACTTATGATTTCTTGCTTTTGTGTGTGTTTAGGGTGCACATAATTGATTAATAATTTAAAGGGACAATATGTTAATTAATTCCACTATATATATATAGGATAGTATATATGCTACATAATTTAGCTTTCCATGTTTGGAAGTTTTTATTTATAATTTCTTGCATTTGCATGTTTAGGGTACATACATAATTGATTAATAATATAAGGGCTGTTTTGTTTCACAGATTGGGGTGAATTAAGTTTCTAATTTTAAATAAAATTGTGTTTGGTTTCTATTATTTGAGCCCATAATTAAATCTTGTTCCGATATTTGAATTCAACATAATCCTACAAAAATGGGATAATTTGTTCTTAACTATTAAATCAGATTAATTTTAAGAAAACAATTATAAATACTAAACACATACTATTTTAAAATTGGAATTGGAATCAATACAATTCATTGAAATTCTATCCTACTCAATCTATCATATCTAGGAAACCAAACACCTCATAAAGAGATTAGATTAATTAATCCACCCGTTTAGGCACATGGGGTGGTATATTTGCTAAAAATAATTTGTATTATGGTTGGAAATGATCGTCTGTTCATTGGTAGACACAAATTTATATGTCTATTACGAATGTAATATATAATAACACATAAGTAGGAATTTACTATTATTTTGCACTGTTATATATATATTGATTGCTTAAACTTACTTTATATATCTTTATCACATTTGGACATATAATTAAATATGTGCCCACTAATGAATATGTGATCATTTCTGATATAGATTAAAAGATTACTAACATGTCATTCCCTCTCGTGTAGATTAAAAAATTACTTAACATATCATTATCGATCATCAAATGAAGCAAAGGACTAGGTTTTTCTTGTGTCAAGGCAAATTGCAATTTGAATTTTTTCAGAGTTAATTAATATATATAGTTTGTCATCTGCCCTAATTTTTAGTTTTATAATTTTTTACGGTTAAATATCAGCATGCATACATTAATGTGACATTTTATTTTATGTTTATAATAAATTTTAGACGAAAAAAATGAAGAGGGACACACTTTCTTTTTAAATTACAAAGAGGGATAAGTGTGCAAAAATTATAAAAATTGAACACTCAAAAGCACACTCAGAATGAGTGTACAAATACTCTAAAAATTGCACACCCGTTCCTCTTTGTAATAAACCTAAAAAATCGTCCCTCTCTGTAACTGTCCTGAATTATTTTAAGGTAACGCGTATCGACTATATATATTAATGTGCACGTTTTTCAATGAAATTAAGTTTTCAAGCTAACACCAAAATTTAATTAGTTGGGTAGCAAATAGTACGGTTTGTTTTTGTTATTTATTTATGATGATATGTAATGAGGTGGTTGAGCTGCCTCATGTCACATGAACAATTTCTCTAGTATGATAATAAATGTTGTAATTAAAAAGTTAGGTAGCTAGAAACATTTAATAAAATAAAAACAAATAAATTAATTCATTAAAAAGTATATTTATTAATGGCAATTAATTTATAACATTTTTTTTTACAGGATTTGAAGTGGCATCAGTTGCATGCTGTGCGACAGGAATGTTCGAGATGGGATACCTATGTGATGAGATGAACCCATTTACATGTAAAGATGCAAAAAAATATGTTTTCTGGGATTCTTTCCATCCAACTGAGAAAACTAGTCAAATTATTGTTGACCATCTCATGAAAACTAGCTTGCGTGTATTTCTATGATTATATTATATATATATAATTATTACTTACATATATATATATATATTTTCTATGGAGATGTGGAAATGGAGGAATGAGATCATTTTTAGGAATGATGTCTTTTCTATAGAGAAATTAGTTGATGAGTTAAAAGGTAGAGTATGGAGTTGGTCGTGTGTAAATTATTTAAGGTGTTTAAATTTTAGCTTTGGTGATTGGCTAGATAATCCTAAAGCAGTGCTAGAATGATGGATGGATTGTAAACTCTCTTTGTATTCGGATATATCTTATGAGTACCTGAATTTTACTCATAATAATATCATTAATTTTTCTGATAAAATATATATATATATATGCCATATGTGCTATTGATCTTGCGACTTGCTTGTTAAGCATGCGAATTAATTAGTCCAAGTATTAGTGTTAGCTTGCATGTGTGGATATGCTCATTAATTTGGTTTATTTTTTTAAATATAAATGATCTAATAAATAATTTTTTTTGTTAAAATTAATAAACTAATGTGGGACAAATTTTGTTAAGCATAAATTCTGAGATGATCATTTGTGCAATTTATTTTGACGGATGAGACTAAATTATATGCTAGAAAAGGATAAAAAAGAATATATGATCAAATCTGTTGAGTATAAATTTTTATTGAACGAAAAATACAATTTACCCATAAATATATATATATAATATTGAAAATAACTATTTATATATTTACTGTGAATGTGTTAATAACACATTCTCTTTCCATACAACTAAATATAAAATGACACTCATCATAATTTTAATATAATTTCAATTCAAATGTTGTAAATAATGATAATGAATAATATAATATAAGTATAACATCAGCATAACTTAGTAATAAATAAGGAAGAAAATATTACTCTGTCTGTACCAGTTATATTTTTCTATTTGTTTAATTAATTTTTTTAAATAATATATATATCAACAATATTTAATATATTTATAATTTTATTTTTATTTAACTTCAATGATTTAATTATTTTTATCGACTTCAACAAATTTGCATTGTATAATTATTTTAAAAATATTAGAGAATTTAAAAACAACATACTATGAATTAAAATACTAGATATAAATTAATATAATATAAAATAAAATTACATATTAATAAAATGATTCCAATATTACATAGAAGTACTATTACGTACATAAAAACACTACAAAATAATAAAATTACATTAAGAAAAGGCACACAATAGAAAATAAATATTTAAATATATACAATCATAAAAATATAATAACTAATATATTTTCTAGTAATGAGAAACCCCCCCACCCCCTCCCCCCCAAGAACATGCAGTAATTGTGCCAAATCCTGCACGTTTTTGGGATAAAAGTATGATTTGCACGATATAATGACTACATACACAATATGATAATTGAGGACAATATGACCTTGATGCTCCAAGAAGTAGAGGAAGTGCCATCTCTAAACGTCAAATTTGTTGAAAATGAATCTACCCGATTTTCAAATTTTCTTAGCCTATTTAGAAAATTTAAAGACATGTAGGGTTATTTTGAACTTTGAAACGCACTAATTGATCATTTGTGGAAAGAATAATATTCCAATAAAAGTAACGGGTGTGTATTACTTTATAATTTTAATTTCAAAAGCATTTTAATTTTCTTTGTAATTTAAAATTTTTATTACAATATGATGAATGAACTTTATCTTTTATTAAATTTACAATATTATAAATATTAAATGAATTACAATATAGTCTATATTCTATAAATTTAAAAAAATTATCAATAAGGAAATTTTAATGGAATATTTTATTTTAAAATAAAAAATAGTGTAAATTGTTGGAGATTTTTTTTTAATACTATAAGAGTGTGTTTGTTTTAATGAATAAAATTATCATTTTTTAAAAATATATATATTTTTAAAAAATAGATAATTTTATCTTTCAAAACAAACACAATCTAATGTAAATGTAAAGAATAATGACGAATTAATAATATAATGATGTATTATTGGAGATGGTTTTAGTATAGGGTAAAAAAAGATATAAACATGTATTTCGGAGGTGCAAACTGCAAAGTGAAAAAATACCCACAGAAAAGTATTTTTATCCGCTGTAGATTCCTCACAGTCGATACTGTGGACTCTCCAATGGACGTTCTTTTCAACACAATCAACGTCCGAGATCTTCTCTCCTCGCCGGAATCCCCATCTTCGCCGCTTTCGGCGCCGGACCTCCGCCTTCTAATATCCCGACTGGATTCCCACTCCCTCAAAATCAAATCCACCGTTCAATCGTATCTCCTCTCGCACCACGCGGACTTCTCTTCTCTCTTCTCGCAGTGCTCCGATGTCGTTTCCAAATCTGAAGACCTCGCCGAGAACGTCATCTCGCTACTGAATCTCGTATCGGACCAGCCAATCGAGGAGGATGTGGGGAGAATCATTAGGGAGATTGTGGAGAAGAGGCGGCAGTCGAGGGAGAAGATGGAGATTTTGGAGTTTCTGGGGGTGGTTCTGGAACTGGATAGTAAGTTCAGGGTGGTTAAGGAGGAATTGAAAAATGGGAAAGTGGTGGAGGCGGCGGAGGGGCTGAGAGAATTAAAGATAGCTATTGGAGTAAAGGGCAATGGTGAAAATGAAACGGTGGTGGAAGGTGAGCCATTGCTTTACGGAATTCTCAGAAAGCAATGGATTGACTGTTTTGAGGAGGTAATGCTGATATTTGTCTGTGTGGTCTTTGTAATTGGGGATTTTGACTGAATTTGGAAATGTTTGTGGATTTATTAAGGCATTGACATCGATTTCTACATCTCAATTGGAAATATTATGGTGCATGAATGTAAATCTCTCATCTATATTTTGGTTTTCCTCTCAGTTTTTACTCAGAGGTTAAGTTATTTCCATGTAATGCCGCTGTTCTTGGTTCAACTAAAGGATGATCTAGAACATGTTGAGGGTGTTATGTATCTCTATTCTCTGGATGAAAAATAATAATTTATGGTTCTATTGCTTAGTAAGAGTGGAACTGCAGGTGCTGGACTTAATTAGCTCATAAATGTAATTTTCATGCCTTAAGTTAATTGACGAGTATACTTTTGCATGGTTGAATCTTGCTTTGCTTTTGACATTTAACTTTGAACTTCACATATTTTATCAACTGGGAGAAACAAAATGGTGATTTTATCAAATTTTATGATTTGTTTTAGAGCCCCCCTTCCATTTGGATGTAGATTCAAGAGCTGCTTTTGAGGTATGTGGAGAATGCTGTGCGGTTTGAACAGGATGGCACTGCAGTTCATATAAAGAATCAGACGACCATGAATGGAATAGATGGTCTGGAGCTTCACACTGTTATGAATGCTATGGATGTGAGCTACTGCTTACTTATTATTGTTGAAATGTCATTCTGAATTTTTTCAATGATACTCAGTTTCACTTCCCATTGGCAAAATCTCTGCAAATGTGTAATTATGCTTTGTGTTTGTGTAGGTTTCTGGCATTCTCAGTTATGGGCTTGCCAAAATTGCAGATTTGATCACGAAATATGTTCTTGCTCCTGTAGTAAGTTGTAGCGCGAATCCTACGATTATAGAAGAAATCAATCAGGATGGTGCTAAGGTCACTGGAGCAGTTCTCAAACTGGATCGCTCTAATGATCCTATGGTACAACTTAAGAATGTGACAGCCATGATCAGTGTTCTCATCTTGCGCATATATATATATTATCTGCACACCTCAATGAAAGACGGATCAATGCTCTTAGTTTTAGCATAGTTATATATATCATCTTCATATTTGCAGGGCAACAGGGTGGATGGTGAAATTATGTACTCTAATATTGTTCGGATCATTGAGTTTTTAAAAAAATTCTTATGCTTTGACAATGGCTCTTGGATGTGCTGTTTTGGAAGATTGACTTGGCCAAGGATGTCGGATATGATAATTTCAAATTTCCTCGCCAAGGTTTGTTGTTTCATTTTTCTGGACTGCCTAAATTTTCTTGGAACTTCTCTAGTGAACTTGGCTCTTCAAAACATGCTGTTTCCCTTATTGTGAGGTCAAAGCTATTTCAAAAGAAGTTATGTATGATGTGTGGGTGAGGGAAATGCTGTAGAACAACATTATTTCATGAACATGCATCCTACACAAGATATGAATATGTATTCTATACACAACTCAATAGTGTAAACATGTACATTAATCAGAATGATGTTTTTATAGATCTTATACCTTTGTTAATTGTCAGTCAAGCTTAAACACATTTTCTTGAGCTAAGCTGAAGCACCCTGAGCTCTATTTAGTTGGCAGTTGAAATGTTATTTAGAGAAGATATGTTTGATCTACTTGTTGAAGTATAAAAAATGGGGAGTGTTCTGGGTATGGTGTGAGGGATAACTACAAAGACGTGTGCATACTTCAAAATGGAGTTGAAAAATTAGGCATTGTGGTTTTAAGTTTGAAAATATATCCTAAGCAATATTGATGAAATTATCTCAGTAATAATATTTCAAACCAAATATGTTCTGTCCTCTAAATTCTGAAACTCGGTTTAGATTAGAACTCGAGCTCAATCTATCTTTTAGGAAATGGAGTCTTACTTCTGGACACCCCAATTAGGAAATGAGAGTAATTAAGTTAGGAGAAATGAGGTATAAGAATAATAACAACAATGATACATTATTATTATTATTATTATTATTATATATAAAGAGTTCATTTGACTATTCACACATATTGTATTCATGATAGTCCTTTTGGTTTCAGGTTGTACCTGATGATGCTTCCAAGTTGGCTGAGTTTCAGGAGATCAGGAAGCTCACAATTGATTTTGAGACAGCTTTAAAAGAACTTAATTTCATACCCCTATCCGATGATAATGATAATAAGCTCAGCAAATTTGCTGATAATGTTGAGGTGCATTTCGCATCAAGGAAGAAAGTTCAGATTTTGGCTAGGGCCAGAAACATGCTTCTACAATCTAATTTTAGTCTTCCTCAAGTGCGTACATATTTAAAATCTTGTATGTATGGACTGCTTACTGTCCTTGTCTCCTTTATTAAATCAGCATATTTTCTTGCAGGATTATACTACTAAAACTTCAAGGGTAAATAAGAAAGAGCTTAATGAAAATAATTCTAATGATGTCGTGTTGCTGTTTTCATCTGAGAAATGTGTGGTGTCTGAAGCAGCTAAACAACTGATGGACCTTGTGCATCAAACTCTAAAGGTTAGGCTAGTGCAATCAGCAAACCTGATGTTTATTCTCTGCCGTGGGTTTTCTTTTTCAATTTGGTTTTCTCAGATCCCCCATTCTGAAATTTAAATGTTACCAATCTTCATCCCTGACCCATGTATTCTTGTTTCTATTTTTCACATTAAATTGCAAAATACTCAATTAGGTATGGTGAGGTTGGGTGATTGGTTAAGGATTTGTTATCATAGAATTGGAGGAGTTTCCCCAACTTCTTAGTTCAGTAGATTGAAACCATGTGTTCAAGAGGTGTTTGGAAACTACCTGAGCCATCGTGCAATTTTTTTGGTACTACAACATGTGTATTTCAACAATTTGAAGAGGATATAAAAAATTGACTTTTGCCAGGACTTGTATGTATGTGTGGATAAGTTCTCATATTTAAGTAAGGGACTAGTGGTTGTGACCACCTAGAGACATACATATATGTCATGCATCGATAGTGATGAATGAAAACAGGCATGAAAGTTTGAATCTTAATTGCATGTAAGGAACAACATTTAGACTACTGTTTGGTAGTAACCAGATATATAATAATTTGAAACATTTTTACGAAGATAAAGTATGCAACTACGAAAGGGACCTTTCAGACAGCATCAAAATGCAATTAATGTTCAAGCAACAATATTTGTTTCAACATCTTCAAATTGCTCGACTACTGAACATTTTTAATGTATGCCTAAAATCTTCTTAGAGCACTTGTAAATTAGTTGGGTCCTGGACAGTCTTAAGAAACATGCTTTTAATTTTTTGTTACCTAGTATTCCATAAATAATGAGGGTGCAGCTAGCCACTTGAACAAATTCAGGATGCTACTTTATGATCTCTTATGGATATTTCTCTCTTTAAAATTAGCCTCTATTTATGCAAAAGTTGAGACTCCTTTCTTTTCCATTCCTATTAGTATATGCATCTGCATATATAGTATACATTTATGCATAAACCCCAGGGGTTGTTGACCTAGTGGTGTAGACTTGGGACTTAGGAGGACGCTCCTCTCTAGGTCTCAGGTTTGAAGCTCACAAGGTGCGATCAATTCTTAAGATGGGTCAGTCCATACAAAGCTTTGCTCTGGCTTCAATTGGGGCCCCCACTAATTGATGGTGGGATTGGTCCCCTTGACTGAAAAAAAACATACATGCATATGTCGTGTTTAGAGCATCCTCAATGCTAGGTAGGAAAACAATTTCGAATCATGCCTCTACCCATAAAAAGAGGTAGGAAGCATTGGGTGATGTGGCATGGGAAGTTAAAATTGGTTGGCGTTATTCCTCAACAGGAAGGAGGAAAATTGGGGGAAAAAGAGAGATTGGAGAGAGGTGAGTGTGAACAAAAACTTGCCCAAATCTGCTTTATTTTGAACGGCGTGAGTTTCACTTGCAAGTGGGCTTCAGCCATCAAAAAGTATTGTTTTTCTAAATCTGATAGTTGGCTATTGCAGCCATTTCTGTTTGAACTTTTGTTTCTTCAATGTTCGTAGTGGGACCCATGAATTAATTATTTTTTGCGAAGAATGCACAGGAGTTAGGAGTTTTTTGAGGTGCCAAATTCCTCACTCAAAATTTCTTTCTGGCATTGGTGATGCTCTTAGAGACATCTGTTTATATGTACATTTCTGCTCACACAGTGATAATGTGATTCTGATCGGAGTAATTGATGTAGGATGTGTGCTTGTTACCTCCTAAAGTGGGGTTGGAGTTCTATCATGCTGCTAGAAATGCTCTACTTCTTTATGAAGCCATCATCCCCGTGAAGGTTAGTGCAGAAGGCAAAAGGTTACCAACTAGTAATTTCGTTTAAAGCTGTTATATTGCTTATACTCTGTTCTACATATCTAATTTTAAATGCTCAAACATATTCACCTGATTTTTGAAGCTTCAAAGACAGCTTGATTCCATAAACCAGGCAGCTGTACTCATGCACAATGATTGCCTTTACCTATCTCAGGAGATTCTTGGGCTTGCATTTGAGGTGTGATGAAAATGCATCATGCTAATTGTTATCTAGAAGCATACTATTTTGTATACATAATAATCCCTCCCATTGCAAATTGTTGCAGTATCGCCCGTACTTCTCTAGTTCTGTTAAGGAAGTTGCTGTATTTATTGATTTAGCTCCAAAATTTCAACTTATGGCTGAAGAAGTTTTGCAGAGTCAAATCCAGTTCGTCATGTCTAACTTGAAACAGGTATGCTTGTTGAAATAAAGATGTTTGCACGTGAGTTTTGCGCTATATGCTTGGCATTGATCTTTGATGAGCCAAATTCTATTATCTGATTATTGTGGTGCAATTTGTGATTAATCAGGCAATTGATGGAGCCAATGGATTTCATAACACCCACCAGATGAAACAATTCGAAACTGCCAAGTTTTGCATTGACCAAGTAAGCATCACTAGAAAACTCTTCTTCAATTCTATTCCTGATCCCCCCTTCCTCTCGTTGCTGTTCTCTTCTCAACCTTTTGAGTTACTTTTGTCAGATAGCATTCATAATTGAGAAAGTGCACATCATATGGGAGCCTTTATTACTTCCTTCAGTTTATCAGAAGATTATGACGATGATTCTAGAGGCTGTCTTTTCAAGAATTGCGAGAGAGGTACTCCTGTTAGATGATATGGCAGCAGAAGAAACATTGCAGGTGAAGTGCATGACCTCATTAATGCTTAGTTGATAAATGCAACTAGTTAGCTGAAGCTTCTTCATTCCCCCTTTTCCAAAAACAGCTTCAAAGACTCATTCATTTGCTGTTTGAACATCTATCTTCTTTACTGGAGTCCCTGTTGACCATTGATGAGAACGGGAAGCCACAAGAGGCTCTAAATGACAGGGATCACTTTATATTGTCCATTCGAAAGTTGAGAAAACTAGCTGGTATGGATCTTTCATCATACTCCATTTCCTATTAAATCAGTTGTCAATCTGCAGTTCTTGGTGACTTGTATCTTACATTTGCCCTGCACATTCATGCAGAACTTCTGGACATGCCTTTGAAGTCTATTACTGCAGCGTGGGAGAGTGGCGAACTTGTTGAATGCAATTTTATATTATCAGAGGTATGAGAATTATTTTCAGCTTATAAATTGTTTAATTTGAAGTTTTTTCCTTTAGGCAACTCCACAATGGTGACATACATTGACATTATTTTGTAAATATTCAAGAAAAACAGAGCAAATAAAATCGACAACAATAGTGTTGGACTCGTTCATCCCAACAAATGAATAAGCCTGGAATCAACAATCTATCTGGAAGTTCTATGTTCTCTAATATTAATATAATAATTGTCTCCTGTAGGTGGAAGATTTTATTAGAGCCATCTTCACAGATACTCCTTTGAGAAGAGAATGCTTATTCAGAATAGAGAATTCTAACATTTGATAATCAGAAAAAAGGAGGCTAAGGCAATGCAAGTTGGAAGATTGAAGTGATCCAATGATTCATTGGTCACAATAGGGGGTCAGAATGTGGGAGAGGAAATGATAACCTTGCAAACAAATGGTGCTCCAATACTGAGTAGGTATGTAGTAATTATTGATAGACGATATACATGGGCGTGGTTGCACAGTGGGCTGCTCGTTTCTTCTTACAAAGTTTTACATAGAGATGAATATGTTTTGGTAATTAAAGCACGAATCGCTTGCTAAAAATACTGCCCTGCTTAGTTTGTCGGATGCATGCTTTCGCGTTTACAGTTGGTTAGATTGTTAGAAATTTGTATAACGGGATATTGTGTGAGTTTTGCAATTGATCAGTTATAGGTGTGACAAGATGTAAAATTGGAGATAAATAGAAATATTGAAACCTTAGTTGTGGTGTTTGGAAAACAAATGCAAAGTGACTCTAAACTGAAGTACCATGTTTTGTTTTACTCAATGCACTTGACGTCTTACGAACTTTTCATGTCTTCTTCAAAGAGTTGTTACATCTGAAAATATGACTTGTCCTTAATTCAGGATTAAGCACGCATAAAATTGTTTTTGCCATAATAATATCACAAACAAATATTATATTTAAAATTTCAAAAAAATAGTGTTTCTATTTACTTGACAATATTTAAAAATATTCCTTTACTAAAGAGAAAAACAACCCTTTTCTTATGATACGAGCCAAAATTTCAGTTGATTCAGTTCAATATAAATTGCCAAATTGACTTCCATGAGATTGAGTTTTACCATTGCAACTTCTAAAATACAGTGTCTTATTTTAATAGATCCATAAAATTAATATCCTTAAAATATGTCGTAACGAAAAATTCTCTTATTTTAATTGCATTTACCGAAATATGATGGGATATGTCATATGGGGGGTTGTGTTGTGGGCCATCAAATTGTATTAACTTTAAATATGAGAAAGTTATGTGTTGTTTTTAAAATATGATGTATAACTTGTATTGCTAGGGAATTATTCCATTTAAAAATAATTCTTACTAAAGAGAAATACAACTCTTTTCTTAGGATACGAGCAAGGTTTATGTAATTGTGCGTTTTCTGACCGCCTTCTTTTTATAAAGAAAATAGATAAAAATATAAATTTAGGGCCGTCTAGGCAAAAAATGCCTAAAATTGTCGATTTTATAGAAATTGGATCGGCAAGTGGCAACCTAGGCCAATTTCTGCATCACTGGATACGAGCCAAGATTTCAGTTTGATACGGTTCAATATAAATTGCCAAATTGACATCCACAAGTTCATACCTCGCGTGAGATAAAGTTTGTTTGAGCTCAATCATACTCAATTATTTTACAAATGCAACTTCTAAAATACATAAAATTAATGTCTTACAATACATCGTAAGTTACAAGCAAGATACCCCATATGTTGGTCATAATTACAAAAAAAAATTCTTAATTTAATCACATTCATTTTTTTCCGGTATGTTCTTGTTTCTTAATAAAAATGCCCTGATGCCCACTAACACCCGTTTCTAATTGTAGAAGCTTACATGAACACGTTACGTTTTCTATTTCTAGGAAACTTTTAAAAAAAATTAAAAGTATAAAAGGTCATTTTAATTAAAAGTTATAAAAAAAATGCATTTGTTTCGGGTTACTTTTAATTAACATGTGGAAAAAAAAAAGTGATCAAAATATGAGATATTTTCATAATTATGACCACCATTTGGGGGCATGTTTGTCAATTTCACACTTTCTCTCTCTCTATATACATTTATAGAAAAAATATAGAAGTAGAACATAACATTGTGCACATATATCAAAGTTTGTATAAAAATTGAAATAGAATGAAGACAAAATTTGTTATAAAGGTTAGGAATATTGCATCAGCAATGTCATGCTTCCTCATATTATAAAAAATGCGAGTTCTATTATTCACCCTATCGAAATCACACATTTTTCATGTGATATCATACATTGAACATCATATCATACTATATATAGCAAGTATAAGTATCAACATGCGTAGAGAGAGATCAAAGTGAATCCAATGGCCACAAACATTTTTAAGAAATGTTATCGAAAGCTCAAGAAGATCACACAAACACCTTCAAAGCCATCTCCTCAAGCAGTTCGATGCGACGATCTTTTCGTATCGTCCAAGAACAAAGGCGTCTGCCGGAGGAATGCACAAGAGAGGGATAGTTTTGTCGTGAGATATCATATCGCGGCTCAAAATCATTTCACCATGAGGCACAATTTCCATTTTTGAGAATAATTATTTATGTATTTTGATCTTCTCATGGTTAATTTATCCATCTTTGTGGAATTAATCATGTTTTTCTTTTGTTGATTAAATTTAATGTCTACAATGAAATATGGCATGCAACCAAGGATGAATTTTTTTTAGAAATTTGGCCAATATTCGTCGAAATTTATGATTTTTGACACCCCCGATATGGATATTCTCTGGAATAAATTTCTTTCAAAAATATCGGGATATATCGATATCGATGTCGATGAATTATAGTTCAAATTTTAAAAATATCGGGAAATATCATGGAAATATCGATAAAATATCGGTTAATTTTTTTTTTTTTAAGTTTAGGGTTGAGTCACTCAATTTTAGTTGTTTCAACTTTAATTTTTGAGTTAAATGGGTTGGCAACTTTATATTTAAGCCTCATAGGACATCATTTTGATATTCATTGTCAAATATTCAATATTTATAAACAGTTGTTGTATCATTTTATATTTCTAATGTATATTCTATTGATATGTTTGTCGTAAAATTCTCATTTTGTTGAGTTTTCCACTAGTAATAACATTATCTAAATTTTCATGTTAAATTTTCATTATTTTAACAAAATTTCCATAAATTTTCTATTTTCTACCGATATCGATATTCGATATCGATATTTCCACCGATATATCCATTAATTTAAGGTACCGATATTTCCATCGATACCAATATTTTCGTCCTTGCATGCAACATTACTTTGCATAACTAATGAGTACATTAGTTGCATCAAGGGACGTATCCAAAATTTTTGTAAGAGGGTGAAATTTTTCGTGTTATGATATCATATAAACTTTTAAGAACTATATAAATAAATTAAAAAAGTACGAATAATTAACTCATTCCTTTTGTTCTCCACACTTATAATCTCGTGGAACAACCAACAACTTACATAAATCATTTGCATAATTAGTAATTTTCAGGGTGCGTTTGTTATAATTTTAAGATGGTAATAATAATGGGTATCATTAAGGGGTAATCACTATAGAGTTAGTGATTATCATTTTTTAATATGTTTTTATGCTTTCATTCATGTACAATAAATAATATCAAACACTACTGATGAAAATGAATCCTCATTAATTTTCATTCCTTCCCATTCTCCAGTCTCATTACTCCCAACCAAGCAGATTTCTTTGAAGTTTTGTTATGGCATTAGTAACAAAAAGTTCTAGTATTAAAATTACGGATGCTAATGTCTTGATCACCATTTTTTATGACCCTATAATCTTTTTTTTTTAATTTTCATTTTAATTATTTGATCGACTTTGCAGCATTTTTATAGAAGAATGCAATAAATATTTTATTTCCTATAAATATAAGTTTAATGTGATTTTAATTTTTTTTTAAAATTATTATATGTGTTATTAATCTCGTGTATCTAACAAATAAGGGCATTATATTGAAAAAGGAAAAGAAAAAAGAATGTGAAACCCACAACTCGGGTAACGAAAGTGTCAAGAAATAATTGAATGGGCCTCATTAAAAACCTCGTCGTAAACAATCCTTGTGGACAAACCGTCTATCTGAGAATGTAATGAAATGTGAAAAAAAAATGAGTGAAAACTTGCAAAAAGTAAAGAGTATGTTATTCTGATCCATATGGAATTTGGAGAAGATAATTCAACCATTAGAGGGGCATAAAAAATAATATATCGCAGCCCTTTCAAAAAAAATTATGTATATATATATATAAGTGATTTTTTTTTAGTTAATTGGAATTTGGGAGAAACAAAAGAGTTTGCAAAAATGAAAATAGAAGCCCATATTACCAAGTCAGCGGCCCATTAAACTAAAGTTGCATCAGGCCATTTCCTAGGAATTAAATTCAGCCCAAGGTGAACAATTTCAAAAAGAGTTCTTGCTGAGGCCCAACTTCTATATTTGAGAATAATTACTGATGTATATATATTGTTCATCTAATTTATTGAATTTAGTGTTTTTTCTTATTGGTTAAATGTAAAGGTATTGATAATATAATGATATACTGAGATGAAATATTTCAAACTTAATTCAACCTGAAGAAAGCCATAACAGATGGTTGACAACTTGATTAACATTTATCCCACAAACAAAGTTTAAGTCCCCAGTGTATAACAAAACAAGATTGTGTCTCAAAGTGTGTTGATCAATGCTTGAACTTCTTTAAAATCTAACATGTCAGAATCGCCTCCTATACAGGAGGTTCCTGTGCAGATTCTGACCTTTGAATTACAAGCATTCGCACGAATGTGTGCGCGCGTGTGTGATCCAAAGGTCACTGTTCTGCACAGGAGCCTCATGTACAGAACGGGATCCTGATCCATCCTGGAGGAGTTGTCTGTCCATAGTGTTTGTTGATATCGACTACATTGTTGATGTTGTGCAATACTGTTGTAGTTCCTCGTCGTATCACTGCTCTAACACTTATAATTTATCAAATACTACTACAACGAACAATAAAATTTGCAACTTTAATTTCGACTTAATAAGTAGAGTAAGTCTTGTATAAGATCGTCTCTAAACCACTATAAAATCAATCACTTATTAATTAAATTTTTTAAACCACTATAAAATCATTCACTTATTAATTAAAAATTTTATCACTTTTAACAAGTGATAATATTTTTATTAAAAATGACTTATCACTTTTTAAGAAAATATTATCACATTTAAATATAAATCTATCACATTTTTATTTTTTATCAATCTCATATCATAAGAAGGTTTCACAAAATTTTTTTTTACTAACTCGGTGCTAAATGGACGACGGTTTTGTTGAAGTTGATTGTAATATTCATAATTGCATTTGAACGGTTTATGTAACATTAGAGCCTATTCAAATGTATGACAAAAGTAAATTCATAATATATCTAATCGTTGTAGAATTGTGAAATATCCCAAACAAATATTACATTTAAAATTTCAAAGTTAGACAAAGTTTGGTCGGCTTTTAATTCTTACAACTATGCATAAAGTTGTTTGCCATAAAAATATCCCAAACAAATGAGTAAGTCTCTTGTGCACCGGATGCACCGTGCAACTCAAGTGTATTTTTAAAAATTGCACAACTTATTATTGAAAAGTTACACAAATTATAACTGAAAAGTTACGCTATTAAAGATATACTTTTCAGTAATAAAATGTGTAACTTTTCAGTAGTATTTTGTGTAACTTTTTAAAAATGAACAAGAGTTGCACAGTGTAACTGGTGCATACAAGACTAAGGTCAAACAAATATTACATTTAAAATTTCAAAGGTAATTATATTTTATAAATCTCTCTAACAATGCCTTAATAGAAAAAAGTTTACTTTAAAATTACAAGGGAATGAAACATAACAAAATTGATGACTTATAAAAAATAGTGTTTTTATTTACTAGACAATAAATTTAAAAATATATTGTACTAAAGAGAAACACTCCTCTTTTTTAAGGTAAAGTATTTATATAAACCATTTTCATGATATAAACCACTTTCTAATATAAGATTTATATTTATGAATTTTTCTTTCTTTCTTTTTATCGAATGAATTTATCTTTTTTGCCTTAATAGTAAGTGGTCTATGATAAGAATCACTTTCACATAATACCTACTCCTTTTTTAAATATTACATTTAAAAAAAAAACAAAGTTTATCATTATTTTCTCTAACAATACCCCAAGGAGAAAAATTGTATTTTAAAATTACAACGGTCAAATGCAACATCACAAATATCAGACTTGTAAAAAATAGTGTTTCTATTTCACTTGACAATATTTAAAAATATTTTTTTAGTAAAGAGAAATACAACCCTTTTCTTATGATACAAGCCAAAATTTCAGTTGATTCAGTTCAATATAAATGCCAAGTTGACCTCCAAAAGTTCATAACACAGATGCGGTTGAGTTTGTTTTTGCTCAATCAAACTTGATTATTTTACCATTGCAACTTCTAAAATACCGTGTCTTATATTCATAGGTCCATAAAATTAATATCCTTAGGGCGCATTTGGTGGATAAGATAGGAAAAAGACCAAGATATGCCTGTGAAAACCATTTCATGGTTTCGTTCAGAAAACAAACGTTAACTCTGATTTTTGGTAGGTCTGATAGTAAAACATTTATGATGTTTGGTAGGTCTGATAGTCACACAATATTTCTTTCATGTTGTTTGGTTGATCAAACTAAACAAACACAATATTAATAAAAAGATTCTACTACAATGGCCAACAACTCGGCCAACAACCAGGTCAACCACAAACTAAATTTAAAAAATACAACTCAACTCAGATCAATACCAAAAACTGTGAAAAATACAGCAACTCAAATCTGATCAAAGCAACTTAATTGAAATTTGAAAAATTGATGAATCAAACGCAAATTACAAAATAAACGAATCAAACGCAAATTTCTATAGAAATTTACAACATTAACAAACCCTACTCACAAAATTACTACTGAAAATTTTAAAATTGACAAACCCTAATCATGTAATCGACCCCCTCTCTCTCTCTTCTCTCCCTCTGTCAATTTCTCTCTCCCGACGTAACTAACTTCCGCGCGCCATCTTGCCGGAAGTATTATTAGTCCCGTGATCTCCTGTTTGTGTTGTAATCACATTGTGTAAACTCTAAAATCTGACCAATTCAAATTGATAAACATGGAGGAAATCACATAGGGAGTGACCAATATCAACATCTCGGGGGACTCTCTGAAGAAGAACAGTATTCAGGTCTCCAACACAAAAAAAAACCCTCTTTTTCGGAATTAATTAAACAAAAAATCAAACCGAAAATAGAACGGAGTATAGAAGCCGAAATTAGATAAGAAAGTGAGGCTCCATGTCTAAATATCGATTTATACACCTTATTCATCGTAAAAAACAGGCAGAGGGAATTAGATAAGGAAGTGACCAACGCAACCCAACCTCCATATCTAAAAATCGATTTCGCTCTCTGGTCTGAAAATCAATTACGGCGCGAGGCGCTGGTCTGAAAATCAATTCAGGCGGTGTAATACCCCTAATTAAATAAAATTCAATTATTTTTATTTTAGGTTTAAGAGTATTAATTCCGGTTTTAATTTCGTGGTTTTAAATTAAAAATTAAGATTTATATTTTAATTTGAGACTTAAGGATTATTGAGAGAATTGATTTTATTGTTGTGTTTCAATCAAAGTTAAAGAGGATTTATATTTGTTTTCGGTTGAGAGCTAGAAACCGACAAGTTATTAGAGGGATTTGCTTTACCTTTTCAGTTATTGGGGTTGATAAATAGAAAGATATATTTCGACAATTAGGAAGAAAAGGGGTGTTCAGAGTAAGTGTGCAATGGAACGAGGATTAGGAGCCGTTCGTCGTACGTACACAAAGCCATTTACAAATTAGGAGGGAGATATAAGGATTGACTTGGAGATATTCTTGGGGTGTAAGAAGACTTGATGAACTAACTTATAACTACTAACAACTAACATTTACCGATAAAAAAAAAAAATCAAAGGTGGGGTTTGTATATTATGTTCATTCTTAAATTTCTGGTGATGTATATATTTGTGCATGTTACATGTCGTTTAACCAAACAGGTGTGCACGTCGTTTATCATTTTATGATTTTCGTGGGGTATCACCAATGCATGTACGTATATTTACTTGCAATTATACGGGGGTACTACTCAGGGTCATGAGGGGGTATCACAACTAGAAAGTGAAAAGTTCAGAACGATATTAGCCTGTGTGAAAATATCGTTAATACGCGTGTGCTATTCGAGACCGTAAAAGTTGTCTCGGAGGGGTATCACATATGAAAGTATAGATATGTCTTGCATTTAAATATTTTACGTCCCTTTTATTTAATTTTGAACATGTATGAACCCCATTAAGCTTGTTGTTTTGCTCACCCCTTTCCAATTAATACTTTTCAGGTGATTAAGCTTGAGGGTCTATAGACGGGAGTGTGGTGAAGGTGGACGGAAACTTGACGATTGATTTACAATATTTAGTAAAATAAAGTTTTAATTATTTTCGAGAGTGGGATTGAGAATACATATTTTATATTTTTGTTGTTGAAAACATTTCAAGTATAAGTGTATGATTTCATAATTTCAGTTTATTTGTACTTTATTAGTATTTACGAATTCATGAAAGTCAAGTTATAAATAAGCCACTTATGGAGAAAATGTTTTATATGTTTAGTTTGAGAAATTTGGACATTTTAGTCCTTTAATTTTAATTTTATCCTTATGGCAAAAAGATTTCTTTTGACATCTTAACTTAATTGTTGATGATATTGTCTAAAAAGATTTTTAGATGAAATTTTGCCTTTATTATTTTAACTACATTGGTTCTTTTGTAGATTTCATATTTGATCCTTTAACTCTTTTAACATATTTTGTTATTAAATAGCCTTATAAATTTTATCTTTTAAAATAAAATGGTTCACGCCTTAAATTATTTTCTTTCAATACTTTTTTATTTAAATATTAAACTTTCTAAAAATGGGACGTGACAGGCGGTGAGGCTCTGGTCTGAAAATCAATTCCGGCGACGGTATGAAGAAGAAGATATATTTTTCATATCCTTTCTTGAGTACCTTATTCATCGTGAAAATATATCGGACATCTCAGGGCGCGATTTGTTTTGTAAGAGCTTAGTTCAAAAGGTAGGAAATGTAGGAAAGCATAGTAAGTTACAGCAAGATACCCCATGTGTTCTTGTTTCTTAATAAAAATGCCCTCCCACTAACACCAGTTTCTAATCGGTAGAAGCTTACATGAACACATTATGTTTTCTATTTCTAGAAAACTTTTAAAAAAAATTAAAAATATAAAAGGTCATTTTAATTAAAAGTTTAAAAAAAAAGCATTTGTTTCGGGTTACTTTTAATTAACAACAGGTGAAAAAAAAAAAAAAAAAAAAAAAGTGATCAAAATATGAGATATTTTCATAACTATGACCACCATTTGGGGGCATGTTTGTCATATATGTATAATTTATTTTAGAAAAAATAGAGAAGGAGAACATAACGTTGTGCACATATATCAAAGTTTGTATAAAAATTGAAATAGAATGAAGACAAAATTTGTTATAAAGGTTAGAAATATTGCATCAGCAATGTCATGCTTCCTCATATTATAAACAAAATGCGAGTTCTATTATTCTTCCCATCTAAATCACACATTTTTCATGTGATATCATATATTGAACATCATACTATATATAGCAATAATAAGTATCAACAAGAGTAAGATCAAAGTGAATCCAATGGCCACAAACATTCTTAAGAAATGTTATCGAAAGCTCAAGAAGATCACACAAACACCTTCAAAGCCATCTCCCCAAGCAGTTCGATGTGACGATCTTTTCGTATCGTCCAAGAACAAAGGCGCCTGCCGGAGGAATGCACAAGAGAGGGATAGTTTCGTCGTGAGATATCATATCGCGGCTCAAAATCATTTCACCATGAGGCCCAACTTCCATATTTGAGAATAATTATTTATGTATTTTGATCTTCTCATGGTTAATTTATGCATCTTTGTGGAATTAATCATGTTTTTCTTTGTTGATTAAATTTAAAGCTACTGATGTGTTGGTTGCATGCGAAATTTTTCATACTTTTAAGAACTATATAAATAAATTAAAAAAATATATGAATAATTAAATCATTCTTTTTGTTCTTCACACTTATAATTCTCGTGGCTCAACCAACAACATGCAGATATATACCATCTGCATAATCAGTAATTTCTAGGTTTCTTTGAAGTTTTGTTCTTGCGTTAGTAACAACAAGTACTAGTATTAAAATTACGGATGATAATGTCTTGATCACCATTTTCTATAACCCTATAATCTTTATTTTAAATGTTCATTTTAATTATTTGATCAACTTTGCAGCATCCAGGAAGAGAATTATGCAATAAATTTATTAATCATTGATACAAAAATAATGCACTATTAATTTTTAAATAGGCACAAATTTTTTGAATAACAATGTAAATATAAGTTAAATAATAGAGTTTTTTTTTTTTTTTGCTATTGTAACTATTTGAAAATAGTGCATTATTTTTGTACCAATTTGTGACTGACGAAATAATCACAGATTTGATACAAGAGTAATGCATTATTTTCAAATATGTACAAAATTTTCGCATAACAGTATAAACATAAGTTGAATAATAGAGTTATTTTTTGCATATTGTACTTATTTGAAAATAATGCATTATTTTTGTACTAATATGTGACTGACCCGAAATTTAAAAAAAAAAAAACGAGTGAAAACTAGCAAAAAGCAAATAGTATGTTATCCTGATCCATATGTAATCTACCGTCTATTAATTAGGGAACTCATTTCACGTTAGAGCAAAGCTCTATATGGAATTTCCTTGTTGGTTAAATGTAAAGGTATTGATAATACAATGAAATACGAGATGAAACATTTTGAACTGAAGAAAGCCATAATAGAATTGTAGACAACTTGATTATATAGCAAAACAAGATAGTGGTTTAAGAGTGTGTCGATCAATGCTTAAACTTCTTTTACATCGACAAGAAAATCTTTCCCACCATAGGCGAAGAGCAAAGGAAGATTGTCAAAGAATACTTGTTATGTCGTATTCTGGATGGTTCATGTTCGCCTCCTATACAGGAGACTCCTGTGTAGATCATGATCTTTGAATCACTCACCCGCGTAGGTGTATCCGCATGTGATTCAAGGGTCACTGTCCTGCACAGTGGCCCTCCTGTATAGAATATGATCCTGATCCATTCTGGAGGAGTCCTTGTCCATAGCGTTTGTTGCTATCGACTACATTGTTATAGTCGTGCAATATTGTTATGGTTCCTCATCATATCACTGCTCAAACACTTATAATTTATCAAATAATACGACAAACAATAAAATTTGCAACTTTAATTTCGACTTAATAAGTAGAATAAGTCTTGTATAAGATCGATTCATTACATGAAACCACTATAAAATCAGTCACTTATTAATTAATTTTTTTTAAAAAAGTGACAATATTTATTGTTAAAAATGATTATCACTTTTCTTAAATGTATTATCACATTTAACTATAAAACTCATCAGCTTCTTATTTTTTATCAATCTCATGCTATGAGACGTTCTCACACAATTTTTTTTGTTTTTTTGCTCGCTCGGGGCTAAATGGATGATGGTTTTTGTTGAAGTTGATTGTAATACACTCATAATTGCATTTGAACGGTTTATGCAACATTTAGAGCCTATTCAAATGTGTGACAAGGGTGGTTTACGGTCGGGTTTTTAACAAGACCATTATAAAGCTTTCAGAACGCCTTCGCTCCGGGTTGAGGGGGGTGGGGGGTTTAAAACTCTTTGATAAAAAATTCATTCGTCATATGTGTGACAAAAGTAAGTTCATAATCAATATATCTAATTGTTGTAGAATTGTTAAATACTTTTGAATAGGAGGGAGTACACGGTAACAAAAGTTTGAGCATACATATTCACAATTTTTACAAATCTAATTCAACTTGAAAAAGGCCATGAGAGGATCATACACAACTTGGTTTGCATTCACCCCAGAAACAAAGTCTAAGTGTGCATAATCATCCCTATATAGCAACACAAGCTTATCGGGATCGTGCTCCGACAGATCATCGATCAACGTTTGCACGTCCTTAACATCGGACAGCAAATCTTTGCCCCCGTAGGCGAGGAAAAGAGGAAGATTTTTCGGAATGCTTCCCATGTCGTACACTGGAGGAGTTGGCTGTCCGTAGTACTTCTCGTTGTCGTTTCCATAGTCGTACATTGCTATCGAGCCTTGTCTGATCACTAATCCGACAACGAAAGCTCAACGTAAGTAAATATAAAATCAATAGAAATACGCCTCATCTAAAAATCTGAACTTGCTGAAAGTTGTGAAATCAATTTATTTATTTAAATTTTCTAATATTCCCACACTCTCATGCCTAAATTTCTCAACTTTCTCCTTTATGACCAATGAATGGACAATTAAATATAGGTGGACTTGCTTTCAATGGTAATCAGACTTAAGCTTTGGTACGTCTGATCTAAAAGTTCGAATTTATAGAAGAGTGTAGGATCAATTCATTTATTTAATTTCTTTAACACTTACTCTGAGCTATATGTACCATGTTTTTCGTCGCGGTTGGTTGTTGATGGTCTAGATTTGCACTTGAAGAGTTCATGCAACAATTAGGGCCTGTTGCATAATCAAGATTATTAAAAGAGTCCTATAAGAATGCACAAGCTAAGGTATATATTCATATGATCACCTGTGACAACATCCTCCAATTTAGTACAATCAATTTTGGTGCAAATATCATGCACAAGTTTAGAAACAGGCCCTCTGTCACATTCAAGAAATTAATTCAGATGCACGAAAAAAAAAATCGATTGAAAATGGATTGGAACAAGTAAACGGCGCGCGTTTCTCACCCTCCCGGAGAAAATTCATTGATGCCCAGCCAGTACACGCTCTGCGACAAGATTGCAAACAAAAGCATTGGTCAGTAAAACACGCATTTTTTAAATTCTGAGACGAGCAAACTTGGCAAAGCGGGACGATTACTTCAGCTATGAATATGTAAGCAGCAGCTCTGGCTAGAGGAGAAGGCATCTGGCCCATGTGAGCTATGGGGCTAAGAAGGGCTGCAGATCTAGCCATGTTTAAGGCCTCATTTCTTGAGAATGCAGCAAAAGCCATAAGAGTCCCCTGTTTAACACAAGTTTAATCTTTTCAAAATGGGAAAATTACAAAATGATTCACAAAATTGACATTATTTACAAATTGGTTCTGTGCAGAAAAAAAATGTGTTTCTGTGCAGAAAAAAATATACTTCTGTGCAAATATTGTAAATATAGTGACTTTTTTGAAACAATATGTAAATCATCCCAAAATCTCATTAGGACAGGAAAATGTTCTTCCAAATGTGCTGGAAATTACCAATGAGTGTCCAACATAGTGCAGCTTCTGCCCGGTTTGGCTGTAAACGTAGCCGAACGTTGCTGGGAGATCGTACGCCGCTAGTTCATCCCACGACCAGTTCCAGAAGTCCTGTTTCCGAACAGAGAATTTGAGTACTTGTATCAGCAATGTACCAAATACGTACCGGATAAAATTTTGCATGAAAATGGCTCAGAATAAGCTTATCATACACCAATTTTAAAGTTCAAAAATATTTGATCAAGAGTTTCAAAAATCTCATCAAAAGTGCGAAAAATATGGATTAATGATAAAATGCTATAATAACGAATTTTATTGACCCCAACTTTTGATACTTCTGATGAGTATTTCGATACATTTTGACCAAATATTTGATATTTTAAAACAGTTTCATGATAAGTTTATCACTAACTATTTTTTCATATATAATTCATTTTCATGTGATAATGCATGATAAATTTTTATCACGGTTCAGTGTCGCACGAACCAAACATAGATTAATAGGATAAAAATATCGATCCCTCCTAATCCAACAAAGCAAACCGAACCATAAAAATCATTAATTTTCGTTGCGATTCAGTACCGGATCACTAGGACTAAGCGACGTGTGTCCACTGCTGTAGCTCGTCCCCCGGGCATTCGCCAACCAAACATCATAACCATTATCTGCTAAAATGTATCCTAAAGATTCATCAGGAGAATTTGACAGCCAAGTTCTTGCATCCTGTCACATTCAAGAATGAACTTTTTTCAGGGGAAATTCAGAGTAAAACAGAGGAAATATGAAAAGGGTTGTAAGTAGCAACACTCAAGATTCCATGCTGAAGAAGAACAGGCGTCTTAGCTCCCTTCATCTCGCCCGACCGGCCCGTCGGAATCCTCTGCATGCTCAGAATAAATCCATCCTTTGTTGTCACCTGATCATGCACACATTAGTTCCATAAAAATTTTACATGCCCAATTTTTTTTTTTTGAAAAAAAGTGGAGATAAATCAAGTCATACTTTATGTTCTTCACAACTATAGCCTTGTTTTTCCACCATTGATTTGCAGATCCCATCTGCAGAATCACTCGATTTCGCGATTCTCCGGAGCTTTGTTCTTCCCCCTGATGCAAAATCAGTGAGCAGAAGCAGTGACAAAATCATGAATGTCACACTCTTGATCACCATTATGACTTAGGTAATTATTTGATCAATTTTGAGGCATTTTTATAGGGGGTGAAATATGACTTTATGGATTACATTTTAGTGTTCAGACATCGTTGCTTCTACGTTGTCATGTGTTCATATGTAGGAATAAGGGCTCTTCGGTTGGACAGCTTATGAAGATAAGGAAAAGGATATATATGTTTGTTTATTTTCCAATAATATGGGCCATAGATGTGTTTTTTTTTGGGGAAGAACCAGTTGTCGTTGACAACGGCGAATTTACACTAACTGAGCTGAAGCAGTGTTCAAACTTGTTCGGTGTTTCGGTGCTCCGTACAATTCAAATGTATCTTCGAATATTGCGGATTCCTTTTACGAGAGAGTACGCTTTTTTTCGTCTATAAAAATAATTACTCCATCCGTCCTAGGGAAATTTGCACTCCAGTGATTTCACGTTTTTAAAGAAAATTTGTTATTTAAATAAAGTAGTGACAAGTAGGTAATATGTGTATAGTTATGCGAATGTGCACGCACAATGATGGTTTTTTTAGTAATTTATAAATTTATGTGGTACATTTAAATAAAGAAAATGTACAAATTCCTATCGACAGAGGGAGTATTATTTTTACAAAAATGTTGTTGCATACAGGATTTTGGAACTAGTTTTAATAAGCTTTAAAAATTAGATTCGGCTTCAAATAATTTAATTCAGAACTCTAAATAATTTAATTCGATTTCAGGCATACACCATAGAGAAAAAACCAATAATTTTAAATAGAATATTATTTTGCATTAATGAAATGCCGGCAGAAAAGGCCAAATATATATTGTTTTTAAAATGTGATTTAATTTAACAAATTACCAAAAACCGAGTGATATTGACGTGGGAGATGGATTTGTGTTTAATGCTCCAAATTTTAATAATGGATATGGCCCCATCTTTATATAATAGGCCACGGTTATTAGCACTAG
>JAPKLY010000250.1:291298-331072 GCA_026898435.1 Prunella vulgaris | reverse complement strand
GGATATGGCCCCATCTTTATATAATAGGCCACGGTTATTAGCACTAGCCTTATGCTTAAATACACTAACCTGATTTTTTCACTACCCAATAATTTATGAAATTACCCCTATCACTCTCATTCTTCTTTGTAAGAAATTAGAAAAGATTTTAGAAATACACTACCCTACATAAACACAGCCGTCTCTTTCTCAACTTTCTCACCGCCGTCGGACCGTCGCCAACGCCGGAGCCGTCGCGTCACGTTGGAGCATCCTCACCGCAGATGCAATGGATTTAGGTAAGTTATGCAACTTATATCTTTTGAATGTTAGGGTTTAATCTTTTGAATGTTAGGCAAATATAGATTAGAATTAGGGAAATGTGGTTTCGATTAGACAAATAGTGTTTGGATGTTGTAAAAAATTAGGCAAAAAACGATTTGATGTTGATGTTGAATTTGAACGAATCTGATTTTCGGACCTGGTTTTCTGAAATGTTTATGTATGTTCGAATAAAAACTTCGAAAGTATTGAAAGATTTCGGAAAACATTTCCAAACAATGTCCAAAATTTCAGAAAAATTTTCCGAAAAATGTTCAATATTTCGAAAAAAAAATTCGAACTTTGTTTCAGTTTTCAGCTTTTTTTTTCGAAATCTTACATAGTTTTCAACCTTTTTTTTTGAAATTTTATTCAGTTTTCAGCTTCTTTTTTCGAAATTTACAAGTTTTATCTAGTGATTTTTCAAACCTTTCATTTTTCCCAATTATACGTATTATGTGATACATTTTTACCTAGATGTGTATTGTATGACTAAATTGTGTATGAAATATTATTTATTACTATTTTTCATTAGACTTCAGATGTATTTTATTAAATTTACATATGTGATGAATGTTTCAGCGAAAGATAAAGATTATAGGCTCCGTCCCACCGCATCTAAGAGAAAAGCCGAAGTGGTGAGCAAAAAGAACACTAACAGTAAAAAGAAAATTGGTGCAAAACAACATCCCGAACAACAATCTGTAGAAGAAGAAGAATTGGAGGAAGGCAGGGAAGAAGAGTTAGGGGAAGGGGGGGAGATGATTTTTTTTCGAAATTTGTAGTTTTTGAATTTTTTTTTTCAAATTTAGGCATAATTTAGTGTACGAAATCTAACATTATTAACAAAGACATATATAATATTTATCTTCAAAATAAACATTTCATTTAATATCTTCAAGTACGTTCCACCTATTCAAATGAATTTCTTCATCCTAGCCAAAATACACAAATATTTTCAGCTATTCAAAATCATCTACATCAATCCAAACTTCACAAAAAGTCATGGACAAAAAAATGATATCCAAAATGAACAAAAAGCCATAGACAAAAAAGTGATATCCAAAGTCATACACTAATTCGACGTTCAGTGTAAGCCGTGCGCCAACCCTCTGAAATATCACGTCTGAACTCTATCCATTAGTGCATCACGAGATGGGAAAACCTCCATAGTTGTGAATAAATCAGTGTAATCCATGACAATTACTTCACCAATTCCTTCAATATTTGATTTATTTTCTTCGTCCTTCCTATCATTGGTTGATTGTGGATAACACGTAATTGCTCCTCTTCTCCATGCTCAAAGTTGTCGTCTTCAACTTCAACATCCTTAGATAAGTCCTAAACAAGCAAAATACATATTAAAATCATAAAATGGAAAAGGAAAACAATATATAATGTTCAAAAAATATATATGAACAAAACATATATTTTCGAAAAAAATTGCCGAAATTACTACAAATTTTCAAAAAATTTTAATGAAAATTTTTATTTTGTTCGACAAAAATTTTCGAAAAAAATGTAATATTTCGGAAAAAAATTCCGAAATTTTGACAAAATTTCAGCACACCAGAGATGAACAACAGCGTCGCGATTTTTCAAAAATTCAATTTTCTCAACACGAAAACATTATCGATATGTCTATAATCAATTTTATATACACATATAATAATAATACTTATAAAATATATCACAACAACAACATATATGCAAATTATTCAAGATTAAACAACAATCAAAAACTACGTTTTTAAAAACTTAAATATGCATCTTATAAGCTTTGATTCATACTAAACATATTTGAATCCTATGTTTTCAACAAAACTTGTACAACATATGTTTTTGATAGTTGGATCAAAATGAAAATTTTAGTATTTTTTTCTACCAAAGTTGTCGAATATTTGCCCTAAATTCGGTTCTTTCAATAGGGTAGTGTATTTACTAAATAGAAATGGAGGAAAAATTTACAAGGACTTTTATGTCCTTTTACATTAATTGTTGCAAAATAAAAAAAATAGGATAGTGTATTTAACAATATGGCTAGTGCCAATATCCTGGGCCTATATAATATTCCATGTCTCAATACATATTTCATATTTAGAAATGGCATACAAAAAAAATATAAATATGTGAATTAACTAATGAAAAAAATATATACTTTTGAATGTAGATTTTTTCAGAATTAAAACATTCAAATAAGATAAGTGTGAAAGTAGAGTTAAAACAGGGTGAATAATTATTTATTGTTATTTTTTTTAGCAAAGGTCTTATATACAATTGAGTCGAATAATCTATTTCATGATGTGTCTTCACAAGAATTAGCTTTTTGTATTTCTTTTTCCATTTTAGCATATTTATTAGAAATAAACCCTCATTACTAGAAAATAGAAAAGTTTTAGTAAAAATGCATATCCTCATTACTAGTTTCCAAACCCTCAATATGAATTCTATAGAAAATAAAATTTTTGTAGTCTTGTAATTTGTCACGAATTTGAATTTTGGTTTACATAGATTACATATTTTAATATAAATTTAAAATTTTATTAATTTTGGTCCTTTTATAAACTTATAGGACCAAAATCTTGATTTTCTAAGCTTGTAAAATGAACAAAATCAAAATATTTTTAAATTTACAGAACCAATATCAAAACGTGTAAACTGTATGGACCAAATTTAAAATGAAGCCAAGTGATAGGACTTACGTACGAATCTTTGGTCCCGAACTCTATAAATGTAAGATACCATTTCTTGGATTCTTGCATATGTACACTTTGTTCTTAATGTCAACATACTAAGCACACACATATATATAGTTAAATGAAGCATCATAAATTCAATAAGTCAAATGATGTCAATTTAAGACATTGCAGTAGAGTATACTTCTCCTCACTAGCACCAAAACAACCCGTATTATCTCGTATTTTATTTCATCAGTACACATCACCAAAGCCTCAAAAAGGATATCATAGGATCGTAAACGACTTCTCTAGCATTGACACCCATTACATAATCACCATGAGCATAATCCTCTTCATACTCCACAACTAACTTGTCTCGTTCATGATCATGAAGGCTCTCACGCAGAAGCTTCACATCTCCTGCTACAGAGAGTGCATCTGCCCCACCATAAGCAAGAAACAGAGGAATATTTTTCGGGGTGTTGTTCATGTTATACGATGGAGGAGTGGCCGTCCCGTAGTGTTTCATGTTCTCCTCCTCGTCTCCATAATCGTACTTCTGGATCGTACCTTCTCGTATCACTGTCCAAAGGAGAGATCACGTGGAGTCAGATTGTAGTCTCGTGAAATTTTTGCACTTTTGGTTACACAGGATATGCATTATTTTAGAATTGATCTTATACGATTTTTTTTCTTGCACTTGTAGCCCAGAACGTTACAAAATTTGCACATTTGGTCCCAAAATTTGCAGATTTATAAATTTATTAGTAATAAAATTTGGGACCAAAACTGCAAAATTTGTAACGTTTGAGACTATAAGTGCAAGAAAAAAATTGAATGAGACCAATAATAAGATGTTTGAGACTAATTCTAAAATAATACATATCTTGTAGGATCAAAAGTGCAAAAAACTCATACACAACGTCATTTCAAAAGTGGTCCGAAATGGGTTACATTTAAGTACCGTACAATTTGTCAGCCAAACTTCCATCAAATACAATCAAAAGCTCCCATAAGAATTGCACTATTAGTCACATAAAAAACTATTCAAACAATTTTGGTCTCGTAGTTATAAAGTGCACTAATGATTTACAACCGCACACTTTTAACAGAGATGATTATTTTTAATTTTATATAGGAACACCTTATAACTACGGCGTAAATTGTATTTTTTGTCTCGTTAGAATTTGTGCTCAATAGATTCAATCCTAGCTTTTTTTTTCTTTCATTTTTTTAGCATATTTAGTTTCATTCGTTAAAATAAATTGCACTTTTGGTCCCATGAAAATTTGTGCTCAACAGATCTAGCCCAACATTATACATTAGTTTTGATGGAAAATTCATATGGACCAGATCTGTTGAGCACAAATTCTCATGGGACCCAAAGTGCAATTTACCCTATAACTGCGGGATCAAAATTGCAAGGAAAGAAAAATGGAACTAAATGTATAATTTATGTAATGTAGTAAGAATTCACTATAACACCTGAAATGTGCACCAAATTTCCTTACTCTGGGCTATATGGATCATGTTCTTAGTTGAAGTTGATTGAGGCTCATGCTGTAGAAAAACACTGACAATAGAAGAATTTAGGCAGCAATTTTTCCCTGGATTAAGACAGAGTACTACTATTAGTTCAAACTGACCTCTGAAGAATGTAATAAAATTGAAGTAATCAAGACATTCATCACCTGTGAAAGATGTCAATAGGTGTGTGCAATCCATGCCTTTCTGCTGACAGATGTGTGACAGAAGATTGATGACAGCTTCCCTGAAAAATCACTTTTCCTTCATCATTGAATCTAATAGCATGTGGTTAGGAAGGGGTGTAAAAGAGGCGAATCGAACTCAAGTTGAAAACTAAAAGCTTGAAACTCGACTAGACTTGATAACTTGCATAATTTCAAAGTTGGACTCGCCTCGATGAGGAAAAAAATAAACTTTTTTATAAATAGGAAAAATGGTTTTTTCCGTTCTTTATTGTTCACCTATTACGGTTTTGGTCCTCTTCACTATTAAAATTTGATTTTACTCCTTTATCTTTAAAAAAAATTTAATTTTAGTCCTTTATCTTTCAAAAACTTTTGTTCTTTATCTTTCAAAATATATTTTGATTTTCATCTTTTATCTTTATAAAAAATTTATTTCCTTCCTTTTTGAAAGATAAAGGACTAAAATCAAATTCTAATAGTACGGGACTAAAATCATAATAGGTGAAAGATAAAGGACGAAAAAAATCATTTTTCCTTATAAGTAAGTAGTATTACTGAATTCGAGCTCGATTAAATGCTAGTCGATTGAGAAGAAGAATGTCTCACCCACGGGGGCTAAATTCATGAATATTCAACCAATATAAAGTCTGGATAAGAAAAAGTATAGTATGTTAGATTGTAACATGACAAGAAGTCCAAAATATTAAATTAAAACATTCAAAAAAAAAAAAGAAGTACCTCAGCTAGAAGATTTTCAGCACCACTTCTTGCAAGAGGGGATGTAACTTGACCTAAATAAGCAATTGGACAAAGCATTGCAGCTGATCTCAACATGTTCACTAACTGCCCCTCCGAAAACGCAGCGAGACCTATCAGAGTTCCCTTCGAGACGACACGTAAAAGTTCATTAAATCCCCACACATTGTACATATATACAAACAAATTCTCTGGTTGAAGCATACAAAAAATGCTCAATTTTCTTAAATACCAATGAATGTCCAACATAGTGTAGCTTCTGTCCCGTTTGATCGTGGACATATTCAAACGTCGTAGGTAGATCGTATGCAACGAGCTCGTCCCACGACCAGTCCCAGAACGCCTAAAAACATCAGCAAAAATGATCATAAGCTGAATTTGCTAACTCAACTTTAACTTTGTTTTGGACCTTTCGGTTTTTGTCCTGTAAATTTTACGTATTAAAAATAGTCCTATAACTTTTAATTTTTCAACATTTTGGCCCCATAATAACCGACCGAAGTAGGTGAAACATCGGGTTGACCTATTAGAATCTGTCAGTATTAATCAGATGTTTCACCTCCTACAGCCAGTTATCGGACTATTTTCATTCGTGAAAATCGACAAAATTAAATAGTAAACAGGGGTAATTTACAGGACTAAAAAGAACTATTTTCCCTAATACTCTTTAGGACTAAAGAATATAAGGTCCGATTATGGTAAGAAGCATACGTCGTCATCGGGACTAAGAGACGTGTGTCCGAGGCTGTATTTCGTTCCGCGTGTGCTCACGAGCCACACGTCGAACCCATTATCAGCTAACACAAGAGCCAGAGACTGCTCTGGAGGACTCAGCAGCCATGTAATTGCATCCTAGACATAAAAACATCATATAAGTTCACAATGTCACAAATATTCATTTTCTTCTCTGATTCATTAGTCTACACATACCATAAGAAGTCCATGTTGCAACAGAACTGGCTGTCTTTCTCCTGTTTTTTTGCCCGACCGACCATACGGAATGTTTTGCAAGCTCAAAATGTGTCCATCTTGGGTTGTCACCTGATCACATTTATACATGCATGATGCATGCAACACTTTCTAATCGAAAAAACGAGCTATTTTGTCGACGAACGGAACATGAATACACGAAAGTACCTTATGTTCGGTGCAAGGGTAATTCTGTGGTTCAACCATCGAGCTGCAGACGCCGTCGTCTGCAGCTGCAAACGAAGCACGAGGCTTCGCATTGCCCGGAAACAGCTGAGTTCTGCTTGCAACAGCTGAGCTACAAAACAGAGTTGCTAGTAAATAACAGGTTATTTTATCCATGTTATCCTTATTGCTTCATTCTTTGGATCATATATATGGAAATTTGGGATGAGAATAGAGACATATAGGAGTATATGGCAACTCCAAAGCTTAACGAACATCGGGTGAAAGTTTTTTTTTTTTTTTTTATTATCGGCAAATGTTAGTTGTTAGTAGTTAGTACACCAAGTCTCCTTACACTCCAAGAATCTCCAAGTCCAACCTTATATCTCCCTCCTAATTCGTTCCCAAAGGGAATCGAATCCAGATCACTCACTCAAGTGAGGAGCCTGGTGGCCAGGTGAGCTAACCCACCTGATTACATCGGGTGAAAGTTCTACTCCATCCGTTCCTTCTTAACTTTCACATTTTATTTTACGTAAATTTTCATAATAACTTTCACACTCAAAAAAGTATATTCTCATAATATTTACTATATTGCAAAATCTCTTTAATGTATGTCATTTAAATTTCAAAGTATAAAAGTTAAGGAGGGGAGGGAGGGATTTTTTTTAGAAAAAATATACAAAACTGTCCAAATTTAATAGGATAATTTCTTTTTTTTTTATGACAAGTTTATGTGGTAATCAAAAGATATGGATGAAAAGAACAAGATTTGGGATCATTGTTGCTCACACATGCTTCAATTTGGATGGTTTCTGAAATGAATTCGGAAAAGTCAAAATTGAATTATCACTTTTAAATCTTTGGCATATTTGGAAGTCAAAATACATGCTCTTAGGGGAAAAAATTATATCGGTTATCTTATGTTGACCCTAAGCTCCATTTGGATGGATGAATTTGAAAATAAATGAATTTTAAAAAAAAATACATGTAAGAAAACATATATTTCAAATCACGAATTATAAAGAGATGGAAGGGTATGGAAAATGAATTTCACAAATAACATGATTTTAATGAGAACTTAGAAGTCCTCCATTTTGAACATAAACTCGAATCTAAATATTTGTAAATTCACCTAACTTACTTGAAAAGAATGGTTATTTGTATGTGAAATCCACGAATTTCAAATCCACACATCCAAACAGAACCTAAAATACTTTATATCACTTTTAAATTTTTGACCTAAATTTTAGGTGCACTTGATATACAATGCAATAATTAAAAATATAATTAATCTACACTTTTAAATATAATTAGATCATACTTTTCATTTAACCCACCCCAATCCCACAAATTTCTCATGATTCTTGAGATAAACTAAATTAATTAATGAAGATATATTTATTATTGTAAAAGAAACAAAAGTATGCATAATAGTCCAAACATACATAGATTATATAAAATAAATATCTAACAAAAACAATTAAACATAGGCATTACATATCTTGTAACGATGAATCAATTGTTTAGGTCGCCTATTTGCATCTCACTATATTCATATCATGAAATTAATTGCAAAATAGCATACATTAATGATAAATGAAGATTACCAATTAATTAAACTGCCACGTCGGACACCCAGTCATCAAAAAAAATTAAGCTAACAAAACCTTTTGAATTCCAGGGGGGACAGCAAGATGCCTGCTACAAAAACTGATATAGAGCCATCTCTACATCAAAATCTCAACCCCATCAGTTGCATGAAACAAATTCCTGTTCAAAGCTTCACCTAGTTTCAAGGATCACCCCCGTTGAACTAATCATCGGTATAACCGACTATTTACACCTTTTCGTTGAGTTGTTAGCAGAAGAACATTGAACCGGCAACATTCTTGTGAAGCCTGGGCAGCTCAGGCACGGGGACATTCGTCTGTCCAGATGACGTCTCGGAGGAGTCTTCAAGTTTAATAAACTGGCCAACTTGTTTGGCAGCGTGATGTGCATAACTTATGGGTGCCACTGGAGTGCAAGAAAAAATATTAATAATCGTTTTTTTTTTTTTTTTTTCCGAATAAGACTTGATAGTGTAATGTAAAGTTTTGGCAAGGGGTCGGTACCTATGGAGGAAGCATTAGTACTGCGTTGATATCTGGAGAGGATAAAGAAGAGTAGATGCATTACTTAACTTTGTTACATAAGAGATGAGCAAATATTAAAAGAGCTTGAAACCTTACACATATGATAGTGAATGGATCAAATTCTGCAGTTCATCTGGGGAGAAACCAATCTCATCAAGCAAGACATGATAGTGAGCAGGTCGAGAAGTTCCCTGTCATTTAAAATTGTACATTGTTGAACCTCTCAATTCATGTATTTACTCATAGTGAATATTTCAAGAGCTCCAAGATGTTCATTAGATAAATAATTAAGAAATCAAATCTCCCGACTATATAAAGACCAAGAACTCAATACTCTTATTCAATCAGCTGTAAATCATGGATAGTTGGATACACTCGAAATTTGAGTAAATACGAAGCATGCCTAAGATGCTGTGGTAGGACTAGATGATATTGCTTTACTTGTGAATTAATTGCAGACACATATGATATAAAAGATTCCAAAGTAGCCAAAGAAAAGGGGGAACCTCGATCACTGAATAGCACTCATACTCATATGCATTAGGTAATCAAGCAAGGGGAAGGAGGGAGGGGGAGGGGGGAGGCAATATCTTACTATCAATCCGGCATGAGAGCACATGTAAAAATCATAATTTTGAGGGTGAACAACATGTGTATCCACAACAGTCCCTGTAGAGAAAAGAGAGCAACTGTCTTTTAGCTAAAAAAGAAGAGCAGTTGAGTACATCAGTCAAAAGAAACGGACCACATGGAACATTTTCAGGAGTTGAAGCTTGGAATAGCTTTGTGTGGTGATTCTTTTGGGCCACTATCACTGTGAACTTCGGAATATCAGTCTCACCAAGATACTGAAAAGCCTGCAATAATTAGAGCTTAAGAATTAAAAGCAACCTAACCGGCACATCAGGCTTGTTGTGGGGATTATATCTCAAATAACAACACTGCAATTAGAAATAGTTTCTGTGCTATTAGCATTCTCAAAAGGATGGAAGATATCATTAATTTGACAACATTTGCTGCAGAGAAGTTTCAAACCAGAAAAAGAAAAGCTACCTTGATCATTTGATCAAGTTCAATGTTTAAAATCTGATCAAACTGTGATTCACTCACGCCATCCCTGATAGAAAGTAAACATCCATCAGCAGTCAAAGTAAACAGTAAATGGTAAAGATATAGTGAGAATTATCGATTATGCATCTAAATGTTTTGTATATGATCATAAAGGGATTGAAACTACATTACTCGATTTTGATACAATATTATTTTACTCAAAACATGACAGACTAGAACTTCTGCAGCATCCTAACCATAATAGTGATTGGAAATGAGTAATTACACTATGTACACGACTCAATTAGATATTCATACTCTAGTTATACCTGAAAACAATAATCTGAGAGGGTTTTCGTTTATTACTGGTATTGTAGAAATCCAGAAGCAGCTCCCTGAAGATAGCAGTGCAACATTTCTTCAGCTTCCAGCAGAACTAGAATTGATATTTATAAAACATAACACTGGACTAAAAATTGAAAATTAATTTCTTGTTAAGCACCTCATAATGCCGTCATCCTGTCCGTTTGCTAGTGGCTTGAATAAAGCTTCAATCATCTCCACCCTTGAAGATTGGGTTCTCACAGCTGCTCTATATCTTGATATTAATGGCCAACTTCGAGATCCAACAACCTAACATGTTAAGAAATCAATAATGCATCAAAAGTGTTTAGCATTTATAACATTTGTAAAGTATTGTAAGAAGTTCATAGTCAGCAGAACTACTGCAGCAACTGAAGGAACATCAGATCGACCAGGAGACCCATGTGAGACGTCCATTCCCAAGATCATGGTTGGTTCATCAGCAATGACCGGAATGCGGTTGGAATGCTCTATTGCTAACAATGAGTTGATCCCTCCTAGCTATAAATAGTATGGAAAAAGGTCATGACTTGAAGGACTGGAAAACAGCAAGAAAAGTTAAAATCATCTGAGGTATCAAATGCTTAATACCTTGGAATTTATTTTAAGAAGTACGTTGGTCAGGTACTGGTCATTGATCTTGGCAGGAGAAATGCATTGTGTGACAATACCCAAGGTACTCAAACATCTTTTCTTCCAAGGACCTATGTGTGCACAAAAGTTAATGAAATAGAACAAGGTGCATATTACTTTGTGAAAAAAAGTTTGTAAACTAGGAGAGAGGAACTCAGGAACAGCACAGTAACTACCATAAAGATCACAATTTTTCCGTTCTGGCAAAACACAAAGCAGAAACTCAGGAGGGTCATTTAGCTTAGTCATAATCCGTTCAAACATCTTTTCTACACGTGACACGGGGCTGGCTCTTCTACATTGAGAATCTTCCTCAAAAAATTTATATGGGCGCTCAATTTCCTGCGGGAAAAATATGGAAAGACTTAAGTGAGCATATTACATATACATTAATATATATATAAAAAAAAGGAATAATACAACATACAATGCCTTTCTTCCTCCCACAGTCGATAAGCTCCCGTGAAAGACGGCTAGTGTCACAACTTGAAGAGAAATTGACAATTGACCAATCATATATCTGGACGGGTTTCAAAAGTTTCTAGAAAAGATTGCAATAGGAGAATAAAATGAAAGTTAAGATGATTGCTCACATATACTCTATAAAACACAATAATGAGATTAAGTGAAACAGTAAATAAATGAAAAATATGCATTTCTATCAGTTTTTGTTCCAGCCTCTAAGCCAGGTACGCTGGTACGCCAAACTGAAAGAGCCCAAAAACTAACCTTGTTATTGAAGTTCCACCGGCCATTGCGGGGTAAACAATCTTCATTATTACCAACCTTCAACTAGAGTGAAAGAGCATCAGAGTCATGTCATCCAACTCATATATTAATCATTAAGAGACAATAACTACCTTTGGTGCATCAAGGACCCGTCCATCAATTTTACTAAGCTGTTTTTCAATTGATATACCACAAGAGACAAAGAGTGGATCCTCATCATATTCAGAGTTTCTTACAGCCTGGGAGATTCAAGAAAGAAGTACAATCACTATTTAGCAGAAGACAAAAAAGAACCAAACAAAATTAGCTGTTTACATCAGTTATAACGCGAATTCTCTCAGGAGGTTTCTGCCTAGACTTTTCAACCAAGGATGCCCTCTGGATTGCTGATAGTGCTTTTGTGTATCTCTGAAGAGAGACTAGATGACAGAGCTGAAAGTCTCAGAGAGAAAAGTACACTGAGTTTCTTGAATTAGAAGCTTCTAGAGTTAAGATAGGAAGGGGGGAGTAGCACCTCCAGTGGCAGGTAGTTAGGTCGTTTCGGTTTTCCAACATCAACGCATGGCATGTACATTGAAGCAGTAATTTCTATGTTACGGTGTTTAACAAAATATTCATAAACAGAAATTTCCAGTGTCTCGCCGTCATCTCTGGCACTACTGCCACTTTTTACTTTCAAGGGAAAACTGATAAATAAATAAATATCAGATGACTTTTGCAATGAAGAAAAGGCACAGGTAGGAAAATACATACAACTGCTGATTGCAAGGTTTTTCACTCAATCCTATAATCTTGAATTCCATATTGCTATGTACAGCCTTAATTTTCATATTCTTGAGCATCTTTTTTGCCTGTATTCAATCTCAGTATCACAAATAAGCCAGACACAGAAGAGTAAAGAGAAAGATACATTATGCAATTAAACTTTTTATACCTTTCCCCAGTCAATAGAGCGAGTATCCTTCACATTCTGGTTAGAAAGAAGGAAATTTACAACAGGCCCGGGTTTCAAGATCAAGGTTGTCGATACATCTGACAGCAGAATTCAGTAGCATTATCGGTTCAAGAAGGACAGAATGGGAAATGTTCAACTGTAGGAAGGAAAGACAAGTTGTGTAGTACCCATATTTAGAGATAAGCCACCACAAGTTGGACGAAAGCTGGAATAGAGTCCTCGCACACCTATCACACCCCCACCAACATCAGTGAACATCCGCGAGTCATCATGAAAAAAGGATTGTCGAACCAAAAGGCATCCGCTGCATTCAATTTTCACCATTTAGGCACCAGCTAACAAATGAATATTTAATTACACACAGTCCAAAAGATGGTTTCTGAGTACCGTTTAGCTGCGTGTTGCCTTAGTATGATGTCTAAAACCCTCAGAGCGTCTTGGACATATTCAGCTCCTTGAAGGGCATGAGATAGAGACTTTAACGGCACTTTGGCTGCATAACTGATCTCCACTTTGAATATTTTAGACTGTAGAGAGCGCTTAGACCTTTTGCTTGGGTCGTTCAAGCTTCCATCATATATGGTCCCACTACTACACAGTAGAGGAATGGTGTTGAGGTCAGGAAACAGCATAAATGAAAAGGGAAAAATAAAAGACAAACAACATAATTTTGATCATGGAGTTACCTCCTGGCAATAGTTTCCTCAAGAATGACTGTAAACTCAAAGTTGTTCTGTGGTAGGGGTCCCACAGTATACAAACTCTTCTCCCCATCGTATGCAAATCTCTTCCCAGCAAGTTCAGAAGAGTATGTTTCATAAAGTTTATCAGTGACTTTCCTTCCAATCACCTTACTGGAAACTGCTGTATTATCCTCAAAACTAATAGAAATCTGCAATGGAAATGGATATGGTGTATAAATACTCTATGATATAAACTTCAAAGTGAGAAAAGAACAGCATCTTAGCATCTTACACTGTACTGGTAAAAAAATTCATCAGGATTCCCAATAGAAACTTTGAAGTGGTTTCCAAGCAGTGAGATATGCCTTCCGGAAGTCCCACATCCATGCCGTTTCATTATAGACCTTTTAGGTTGTTCGGGTTCAACCTTCTCATTTGGTTGTATAGATGGTAGTTGTGGGTCCGAAGACTGAGAATTGTCCCCCCCCCTACTAGCTTCTTCCATTTCTATTTTAGATGGCTGGCCTAAAACCATTAAACAAAAAGATAAGTGGAAGCTTCCTTCTAAGATTATTAATACCTTAAGATTGAGAATTATATTAGGAGAAGCTAAATGTGGTTCAAAATTCAGACAGAAATTAAGAATACCATCTCTTTAGGAGATGTTAACTGTAATTCATATTGACAAAGAGATACAGACAGAAAAGCCAGATCATTGAATCAGCTAATGGATAACGCAAAAGAATAACCCAAATGATACAAAAGAACCATTGATGTCTTTACCTTATTGGGGAAATAAATCAATGCTCAAGAAACATATACAATAATTTACATTACTTGCCGCAAAATAAATCCAACAAATTTTCCATAGAATATATTACCAAAAAGACCCATCAAAATCCAACAAATAAATTCAGTAACTATACAACAGTATACTATGCCTCAATCAGAGTATATTGGAACAAGTTTGACTATATGCAAGAAATCTGTAAGACTGTGACTGACCAAACCAACACATACACAATTCTCAAATTGTTCTATCTAGCAACTCCTATAATGCTCTTAAAGCAGAAAGTCGCAGCAGATTAGATTCTACAGTAGCATCATTGCATTCATGTCTCTGACATAAGTGAGATTAAATTCACAAAAACTGGGAATTCAAAATAGATGAAGGAAACAAGGCAAAGCATCCTCAAATGTACAGTGTTTGGAAGGTTCTTATAAAAAGTTCTAAGAGCAGAAGGATATGAATAATTACCTCCATTTCACAGCTTGCGATCCCACTCTTAACCATATATGCCAAATAATCAGATCCCAAACATTAATAATTTTCTTAATCTTTTGTTTACTTTAACAAATTAAAATAAATACTGAGAAAACAATGATGCACGGGAAATGGTTCCACACAATTTTTGAGATAGTATACATAGACTGATTACTGAAAAAGTATAACCACACTTCCTAGTTGCTTTGAGTCGCAGTTCAGGCCGAAAGGTTTAAAAAATAAAAATAAACCCTTCAATATTTCACCCAAAAGAAAATTCTGAAACAAAACTAGTGCATCATTCACATAACAACAATTAGCTCAACATGCACTCATGCTTACTAACAAACACTACCAAGAACATGATCTTTACTGAAATAAAACAACTCCCTCCAATCAAAAGGGGAAAAAGAATCAGAAAACCCCAGACACGCAAACAGAAAGAGCTCAACTATCGGTTACAAATCAACATAAATCATATCTGTTCAAACAGAATGCGATAAAGTTGACATTTAAAAATATAAAGAATAAACAACAAAAAATTCAATGTAGCTAAATAAAACCCAACAAAAACCGTCCAACATCATTTACAAACACATTCCCTGCCTAAATTTAACATCTGCTTCGAGAATTGCAGTTTTCCGGAAAAGAAAATAATTCACGCAATGGGAGAAGACTCAAAAGAAAGAAAAACTCACCTCGACGAGGAATCAGGTCTCAGCCAAGGAATCGAAATCATACACAGGAACACGGAGAGCGCGAGTGTGTGTGCGTTCGTGGCATACAGAGTGACTCGCGCCCCTGCACTACAGTCTACAGCGAGTAGTCCTCTCTCTTCTTAGAGAGAGAGAATAAGAAGAGAGAGAAAATGGAGGGAAAGGAGAAATGTCCTTGAGAAGTCTACTTTTGGGGAGTGCTCCGATGCTATGACTATATTTAACGAAATGAGACGTCTATTGCATCACAGCCGTCAATTTCCATCTATACATTGATGATTGATTGGTGTAGGGCGTACTGCACCAAGCACCAAGTGCCTCCATTACCTTCTTAAAATTTCTAGGGTTATCTCCTATTATTCACTTCGTGAATTAAATTTTATAAATTAGTATGGCTAAAAATTAAGAAAAATAGATTATGTTGGAAAGTTTTTGAACATGGTTCTTTCAAAAAAAAATTGATAATGATTCTAAGATGAATCAATGATTACAACTCTTATGTGGTTAAAGGAGCTCCAAATCAACTATATAACCAGAAAATTATGAAGAGCTTAGAGAAAAAATGCATAAAAACATTAAATAACGGAGAAGTTGTGAAGTCTGTTGTGAGACTTGGATTTGAAATTGTGTTTTTATTATTTGGGATCTTTGAGGCCCTATTTATAGGTTACAATAAACTATGAGATGTCATTCTCAATGGTCCATGATGTGTGTACACTTGGTGTTTAGTCTATACTACTAATGTAGGGGATATGTCCTTTGAACAGTCCGGAACTCAATATATTGGTGATACATTGGTTAAGAATTTGTAGTGCTCCTGAAATATATTGTTGTCTCATGCAGTGGAAATTTGAATGAGTATCCTTATTTTATAAGAGTAATGAATATATAAATTTATGTTCATCAATAAACATGACATCATTGCAAAAGAGGAAAAAAAATGTTTGAGAAAATAACATTGAATATCCCTTGGAAAGTTAAAAGCTACATGAACAAAATTTTCACTAAAACTAGCATTAAATTGAAAAGGAGAAAATAATAATTAATAATGCTGACTAAAATTTTTAAAATTTAATACTACCTCCGTCCCAGGAAAGTCTGCGGTACTTTCCTGGGCATAGGTTTTAAGAAAAAGTGTAATGAGTAGAATGTGTATGGTGGAGATTGTGAGGTAAAGATTTTAAAGGTGAAGATTTAAAGGAATATTTCCATTTTGGGAGTATGCAAACTTTTGTGGGACAAACTAAAAAGGAAAGTGTGCAAACTTTTGTGGGACGAAGGTAGTATATCTTATGTTCTATAGAAATAGATTTATTTTTTATTTTACCATAAAAATACATCACTTATTATATTAAATATTTCATTAATTTGTATTTTATTTTTTTTGTCTTTATTTAATGTATTTTATTACTAGTAATTATCTTAGAATATGAGTAGTTATTCAGAAAAAAGGGAATATTCAAACAAATATTTAATTTTTTAATAATAATAATATTATTTCTTAATCAGTATAATTGAACCTATAAATTGTAATTCAAACATATTATTTTATTGGGCCTAGAAAGCTAAACTATGGGCCTCTATTTCTTAGAGTGGATCGTTCTGTTTATTCTATGGAAAGGGCTACAGACCTACGGTTATTCCTACTCCCACACTCTCCCTCATTTTTAATTACTTCACCCCCTTTTTCACTTCACCACCCTAAATTTTTAGTTCATCCTCTTTAATTTTCCAAAAAAACCCCCCAAAAATCATGAATAGGTTTTTCATATGAAGAACATGAGGGTGAATTGATCCATTTATAAATTAGAAAAATATAACAAAAAGGTATTTTGATCTTTAAAATATATTTTAAAATGGATAAATTAAGTGTGAGGGTGAAGAAATTAAAAATGAAGGTGAGAATATCCGTGTCCATAGAAGAATCAGACACGTACCACAGTTAAATTGGAATAAGTGTCCGTTTTAAAACACTACTAAATACTACCTCCGTCCCACAAAAGTTTGCATACTTTCCTTTTTAGTTTGTCCCACAAAAGTTTGTATACTCCCAAAATATAAATATTCCTTTAAATCTTCACCTTTAAAATCTTTACCTCACAATCTTCACCACTCATTACATTTTTTCTTAAAACCTGTGCCCAGGAAAGTACCGCAAACTTTCCTGGGACGGAGGTAGTAGCTTTTATAATAACTTTTTTTCAAAAAAACTTTAGAAAAAAAGTTATTTTAGAAGTTGTTTTTAGAATTCTAAAACAGACACTAAGAAGATGTCTCCTCTTGTATTTGAACTATCATATACAAATGTTGCATTAATTACGGTATATATTTCTCATTGTTTTTGGGCAGATAAATTAACATAAAAATAAATAATATAAATAATATGATGAAAAAAGTAAAAAAATAATGTGAATAGTGTAAAAAATAATGAAAATAATAAAATAAATAATAATTTCTTAAAAAAAAACAAATAAAAAACATATAGTAAAATTAACGAAAATGACAAAATAAGAAACATGTAGTGGAACGGAGGTAGTAAACAAGTTACACCTTTTTTTTTGGGAGTTTAATTTTAGAAGAGACCTCTTCTTATTCCAATTTAACTGTATGTTTCCCTAATTTATCTCATGTGTATTTTAAAAACTCTCATTTTTATTGAGACATTTTACCCCCACACAGTATCTTTGACCTTTTCCTTTCTCATAATGGGGAGAGAATGATTAATGGGAAATAAATATATTAATATTTCATATTTTTTAATTTTATACAAGTTTAAAAAGTGACAATTAATATAAAACAGGCGGATTGGACATGGATATTCTCCCCCATTTTTAATTACTTCACCCCACATTTAATTTTTCTATTTTAAAATATATTTTAAAGACCAAAATACTCTTTTGTTATGTTTTCTTAATTTACAAATGGATCAATTCACCCCATGTTCTTTATATGAAAATCCTATGCATGATTTTTGGAATTTTTTTTTTTAAATTAAAGGGAGTGAACTGAAAATTTAGGATGATGAAGTGAAGAAGGGGGTGAAGTAATTAAAAATTGGGGGAGGGAAGAATATCCGTGCCCTTATATATTTGGTAGAGCTATCAAAACAGACTAGCGAGGAGGGTACGGATGGCAATGGGGCGGGGCAGGGCAGTGCGAGTATCTAAAGACCCATGCCTGCCCCGCGCCGCCGCCCTGCCCTGCCCCATGCCCCACTGCGGGGCAGAATATTGCGCTCCATGCCTGCCCCGCGAGGGGCATATTCGTCCCGCCCTGCCCTATCCTGCCCCATGTTGTATATAATTATATACTAAAAATAATATAATATATATTTTAGATAAATAAAAATTATTTTAAAAAAAAAATATTGTAACAAATTGATCAAAAAAATTCAACAAAAATAATTTTAAAATTATTTTAGATTAGAGTTATAATAAATAATATAATTTTAATTTTATTTGATATATTATAAATATAGAATATTAGTTTTATTTTATATATTATAAAATATTATATAATGAAAGTATTTTATATAGTATAAAATATTATATATTCATTTAATATATATTACGGGGTAGGATGGAGCGGGGCATGGCAGGGCAATAAAAATACAAACTCATGCTTGCCCTGCCTCATGCACAGGGTGGAGCGGGGGATCTGTCCCAAACGGAGCAGGTTAAGGCGGGGTGGCTATTGAGCTGGTCATTTTATCATCCCTAAAGAAGGGCGGACGATCCAAAATTCACCAAAGCCCGTCTTTAGAGCGGGTAAAAGTGCAAAACCTCAAATTCAACCTAATTATTGATGGGCTGCGAGCTCAGATAGGTCAACAAATTTTTTAATTTAAAAAAATATTATTTACAAGATATAATATATTAAATTTGAGTAAAATTAAGTAATTAAACCATTTATTTTAGTAACCATCATTATAAAAAAAATTAGAGAAAAGGAAGGTCGGCCCACCCATCCTCAACCCGCCAAAGCTAGCAGTCCAAACAAGGTGGCCCATTTCAATTGTGGACTAAAAAATATTTGATCCAATCCTATTTCTTTATGGGACCAGGTTATTTGCACAAATCTTTTTGGTAAATACACTAACCGGATATAAATACTATTTTTGGGATTGTGAATTTTTTTTTTTTGAAATTTTTAAATTTTTTCGGCAATTTTTTTCGAACCTAGTGTAAAAATAAGTTCAAAAATTTATAAAAATTTTAAAAAATATATCGAACATATTAATAGTAGTGTATTTCCAGAAATGGTTGTTGTCAATAACATGGGCCTTTTTTTTATATATGATAGACTTAGGGGAGCTTGGTATAAATTTAATATGTTAATGATAATGGGTAATAACTATATACTTAGTGATTATCCTTCCTTTTAATATATTTTTATGATTTTATTTATGTACAATAAATAATATTAAACAGAATAAATTTTCATTAATTTTTATTCATTTATATTTTCCACCCTCATTACGCCAACCAAGCGGCCCCTAAGTTAGTTAAACGGACCCAATTCACTTTGACAGTCCTATATTTGCCTTGTAAATTTGCATACTTATCAATTTATATGGTCTCCTCATTTGGTTGGGGTACAAACTTTCTGTGCACTGCTCCATCGTTAAACATATAAAAAAGCATGTTGTGTGGGTGTATTCGAAGTTATATAATTCTTTTATTTTAAACTATATTAATTATATTTTATATCGAGTTTTCAGTAAAGTTGTATTAATTTGGAACCTAATGCCGTCATATATGAGTGACAAAAATTACGTACTTTAACGATTTATTTACTATCTAATACTTTCTTCATTCAACGACAATTTCAATTTGTAAAAGTGAAGAGACGCATAATAAAAAAAAGGCAAAAATAAATTGGAGAATATAGTGTTTCGAGGGAATATTTGATAGAATTTTATGCATAAAAAAATCAGTTGAATTAAATGTAGTGTGAGAAAAAAAAAGTAATATTTTGTGTAAATATATATAATATTGTGAGGGTAGAATTAAAAAAAAAAAACATTTTTTAGATACGTAAAGAGTTAAGAAACGTTTCGGAAAAAAAATCTGTAAATTATTATGAAATAAAAAAATATATATTATGATAGAATAGAATCATAAATATTGGTGGAAAATAACATTATAAAAAAATTATATTTCTTAAAAAAAATTCAAAATGACTACAAAATTTTCACTAAAGGCTTAGTCTTGTATACATCAGTTACACCGTGCAACTTAAGTTTATTTTTAAAAAGATACACAAAATACTATTAAAAAGTCACACATGTTATTATTGAAAAGTGTATCTTTAATATTGTAACTTTTCAGTAATAATTTGTGTAAAGTAACTAGTGTAACTATTTAAAAATACACTTGAGTTACACGGTGTAACTGATGCACAAGAGATTTACTCTTCAATAAATATTTTTTGGAAGTTGGATTTGAGTTGAATTTACACTTAATTTCCACTTGATGACGAGCCAATAATATATATATATATATATATATATACACACTTAACTAATTTATATTCCACTCAATTATACCACAATTTAGGTCACATGACTCACCTCCAATTGAAAGTAAATTGCATTGGGTAATTACATAAAATAAAGGGAAAACATTATTGGGTATTGAAGTTGGATGCGAATCCTCTTCATTGGTTCAATTTTATTTTTTTTATGGGTAAATATTAGTTATTAGTAATTAAAAGTTAGTACACCAAATCTCTAAACACTCCAAGAATATCTTCAAACCAACCTTATATATCCCTTCTAATTTGTTCCCAAAGAAAATCGAACCCGGGCCACTCACTCAAGTGAGGAGTTCGGTGACCAGGTGAGCTAATCTATTTGGTTTGTGTGGTTCAATTTTTCTTTCTTAAAATTTTATTCATTATATAATCAGTGTCGATTTCTCATCAAATCTAGAGAAAAATAATGTAAAAAAAAATCAATTTTTCTTGATAGTCTCATGTTTAAAGAGACAAAAAATAATTGAAGTAACGAAATTCTTATATGGGAGAAAAAGAAAATGTGATAGTGAGACACTTTAAAAATAAATAAATATATGGAAATTTTAATTTTTTAATGTGACATTTATGTGGCAACAAGTTATCAATAAAATTTAGCTAGTGTGCATGTGAGGGTGGTGGAGCATTGTTGCGTCAAACTTTCCTTTCAATAATATAATATAATAATAGTAATAATATAATATTTATGATTATTTTTGTAATAAAAAGTGCAGTTTATGTGGTTGAGTGGTAATAACGACATTAAAATATGGATATAGCCAGGTACGTGCCCCACAGCTTTCGCACTTTTGTTCCTTTGGACATTCCAACAAAATCAAACTAGCATATTCCATAGAATGTTCCTTTTACACCTTTTCATACTCTTATTCAATATATTATGAAATTGAGTGAGATATTGTCTAGAGATGGCAACGGTGCCGGTCCAGGACCAGAATTTTTTGGACTCATGACTCGTCCCGTTTCATGAACCCGGCGGGTTTTATCCGCCTCAACCCACCTACCCGTTTATTTTTATTATACATATTAAATGCATTACCAAAAAACATCTTAAATTTTAAAGTATAACATCTATATGCATTTGAATGATTTAAACAACAATAAATACACGAAATAGTCCGTTTCAAATTTCAACATATTAAATCTAAATATTTAAAATAATACATATATTGTTCATTGAAAATAAAAATGATAAAATAATTAATGGACATTTGTACAACTTCTGTTCGTGTTAGAGCATATCTAATTTAATATTTTAGTGAATATGTCAATTAATAGCCTAATTTTTATACATTTAATTATACACATATAATATAATGTATCTATTTAACTATATATTTAGTATATATAAATTATATGTGGGGTGGATCCACCTAATATCAGGATCCGTCCCAGACCCGACGGGTTTTTGGTCAAACGGGTTCAAACTCGCCCCACGATCCTTTTGACCGGGTGTTTACCCGACCCGTACGGGTTTGAACCCGCCCCATTGCCATCCCTAATATTGTCTCTACAAATTCTACGAAGTAAATATAACTATTTTTTAAAATTAATTTTGTATTGTTCATAATTATTATATTAAATTTTTAAAATTATTTTGAATTCAAAGAATATATTTTATAGGTGGGATCTATAAATAATAAATAATGACATAAAATTATACTCCTAAAAAGCTATCCACTTTTAACTAAGCCATTTTTTTTTTTGCAAAGGCACTAATTTTAAAAATCATTATATTTCAAAACATTACTCACTTTTAATTTTACTATAAAAATCAATTAATATTACTTTTAATTTTGAAGTAGAGTTACAAAACATAACCTAAATTTTCTGCAAAATAGTTTTATAAAATGATATTAATATAAAGTATTTTTATTTATTAATTAAAAAATTATCACTTTGACTTTTGACTTTAAATGTTAAAGACTAAAATAAATACAATATGCTTTTTATGAAAAAGCGTAGGAGCACTGCAAATTTTTAAGAGGATGGAGGTAGTATTATAGTATTTACATATATTCATTAATTTAATTTGATACTTTTTCTATCCCAATTCTTTTCTTTATTTTGAGATATACCAATTTTTTTTTTTTATAATTTATACTCATAAAAATTAATAAAATAGATTTTTACATTTTATTATTTAACTTCACACTCGCATACTCTATTTTTTTTTTCAATGTTGTGCAAATCAATTTATAAAAAAAGACTAGGGATGGGGAGTATATTTGACATTTAATTAGATAGACTTAATTTATATTTTTGTGCATAAAAATTTGCAATTTCATTATTTTAGTGAGTATGTATAGAATGAAATTTGTTCATAAATTATTTTGTAATATTTTTTTAAGCAAAGAAACTCACATCTTTAGAAAAAATGTCTTTTATTATTTGACAAATTATTTTGTTCCAAATTAACACGACACGACTTTGGACTAACCTACTTCCATTTGACAATTTATCTTGCGTCTGATAGATGCTTTAAAATCTATTATTATATCTACATATATTCATTGATTAAATTTGATATTGTTTACTTTTAATTAAATAGACTTATTTTATATTATTGTGCATTACCAATTATAATTTTGCTATCTTATTGAGTATGTACAGTGTGAAATTTATTCATGCATAAATTATTCTACAATATTTTTTAACAGAGGAGTTCATATTCCATAGTGATAACAACTAATATTTTTTAGTGACAACAATGAATATTATTTATATCCTTCGAACTCATATCTTTTTTTATGAAACAACTTGTCTTCTCATGAATTAGTTTGTTTTCGGTGAATAAATTTTTAATAAAATAACTCGTACCCTTCAAAATGACCCATCTATAAATCATTTCTCCTGTATAGTTTGCCTTTATTAAAGTCTCTAACTATTTTTAAATTAGCTAAAAATAATTCTATTTAATACACTTATTTATAATAAAATATTAATGAATGCTAGATTTTTTTTGTGTCACCTTATTTAAGGTAAAAATTTGTTCTGGTCCATCTAGTCATTACCATTTGCACTTCGTAGTACTAATTTTAATTAAAGATTGACATTAAACTAAAACAATAAAAATACATATAACATTAAATTTAAATAAAAATGTGACACTAATTTTGATTAATTATTTTTTAATTTGTTATATGTCTCGATTAATTTATTTTACCAAATATAGCATTAACGTGTAATTGTAAATAAACTATTTGACATATGCATATACCGTTTGTTGCGGAAGTCAAATTTGATATTCAATTCAAAGATGATCAGATCACCTATAAGATGAAGTGCCGATCCATAATTCAAAAGAGGGACCATATTTGAATTCAGCTAGATTCCCCAATCTTTATTCAAAATCTGTTCCCTTTTTTCAATCTCACTAATTGCGAACTTATGATGAAGTTCAAACAAGAAGAAAACGGCGGAGGAAATGGTGGCCTGTGCAGAGTTGCAGAGTCGCCGCAGAGGCAGCTGAAGGTGTCGTTTCGCGGCGAGAGTTACGAGGAGGCCAGCGGCGAGCTTTTTACGCCGCCGCTCAACTTTGCAATGGTGGATTATGGTATTTTCCGGTCTGGTTTTCCCGACAACGACAACTTCTCCTTTCTTCAAACCCTCAATCTCCGTTCTATCATGTAACTCTCTCTCTCTCTCACACACACACACATGTATATATATGTATCTGTGTTATATTTGTCTTTCATATGTTAGATTTTTTGAGATGGTGGTTTGAATTGCCAAAGATGGTGCTTCTTTGGGAGTGTGTGTAATGTGTGAGAGAGAGTGACGAAATTTCAAGATTATGGATTTGGTCTTACATTATGCAATATAGGGTGTTTTCTTTCTGTCATTGTGTGTGAGAGAGTACATATAGACATTGTAAGAACTACTGATAGTTCAACTTCTATGGTGTCATTATGTGAGAGAGAGAGAGAGAGAGAGAGAGAGATGGAGATTTAATGTTGTGTTGTTTGTTGTAGATACTTATGTCCAGAGCCCTATCCAGATAACAACATGGAGTTTCTCAAATCAAATGGGATTCAGTTATTTCAGTTTGGGATTGAAGGATGTAAAGTAAGTTGACACTTTATTTTCTCAACTGTTCCATTCATTCAGTTCATATGTTTTGTTGTGTCTGTTGAATATATCGAGCAACGAATGAATTTAGCTCGTTTATCGACGTTATGCTCAAATTTACTCGGGCTTAACAGGAACCCTTTGTGACTATACCCGAAAACAAGATTCGTGAAGCACTTAAAGTAGCCATAGGTATGTCCTTAACCCAAGTTCTTATTTCAAGTGATCCATTACCAAAAACGTGCTCACTAAATCGAATTCTCAGATGTGAAGAATCACCCTGTACTGATTCATTGCAAACGAGGAAAGGTAATATATACATGCTTTATACATAACTGTACAAGCTTCTCACATAGTTCAGATTAGTAACTAACTTGTATTTCTGGCAACTGATGATTCAGCACCGAACTGGTTGCCTCGTCGGGTGCTTGAGAAAATTGCAGCGATGGTGCCTCACGTCTGTGTTTGACGAATACCAGAGGTATGCAGCAGCCAAAGCACGAGTTTCAGATCAGAGGTTTATGGAGTTGTTTGACGTATCCTTGTTGAAGAACTTGCCAAAAACATTCTCAGGTTTCAAAGAGGTATGAGCAGTGAACATCGAAAGAGATCTTTTCATCTGCTTAATTACAGGAAGCAAAATCGAGCATATAGTTTTTGCTTCTAAGAAGGCTTCTAATCTCACTCGATTCTGGACCACTCATTCACAATCTCCATCTGCATTGTAAGTAGGAATATATTTAGGGGTTCTGTAATGTAATCAAATGCAATCTTCAGTTGCAGAAAGCTTGACTTTATTATAAATAACAAGGCGTAATTCGAAGGTCATAATTTTCGTCAAGCAAAGATAGAAGTATTAGAAATCATATTATGAGACATTTTAACCTCTAATAAAAGGAAGTTAGTAGATTGGTGTTTATTATGATCTTGTGAGACATATAACTTACTAATCGAACGAGAGCAGTTTAGACATTATAAGAATCGAAAATTGAGGCGACCATTTCAATTAGCTTCTGCTAATTTTGGAGTTCAGTTCTTCCTTTCAACCTTATATTGACTACAAATCCACCAGAGATGAATAGATTACCAGCGAAGGTATTAAAAGATTTCTGAATACATATAGGCATTTGTACTCGAATTGAACACTCTATGTGATAGCTTCATCTCTAGAATTCCAAGAAGAATCTCTCTCTCTCTCTCTCTCTCTCTCTCTCTCTCTCTCTCTCTCACACACACACACACACACACACACACACACACACATGTAAAAGTTGTTTGCTGGTTAGATTCTCTGATATTTCATGTATGTTTACATGACAACATCTGAAAATGGCTCACTTTAGTTACCTTTGATCCCATGTCATATGGTCTTACTGTGCACCAACCGTTGATGGAACTCTTGTGGAACTCTTGTGTCGTCTTTTGAGATTTGGGACAGCTGCCATAAGATGTCAATTAGATAGAACGACTCTTTTGCATTCAAATAGGAAAACAAACAAACAAAAACTTTCATCTAGGAATGAGGAGTAATCATCACTAGACTCACACTTTCTTGTGTCTCTCCCCGTCGAGTATTTTCTTTAGACCAAGCGCTCCTCGTTGCCCTCAACGATCTTCGTGTAAACTCCCCAGCATGGTTATAGATGCTGGATTGCAGTGCGTATAAGAGAATTATAGTCAAACAAAATGGAATCAGAATGTTTTAGATACGGCGTACCTAAGGCGATGTCTATTGCAGGCAGCAAAGAAAGCTACTAATCCATTGAGAACAATCCGCAGAGCACGAAAAACCTGATAAAAAAAAAAAAACCATAAACTTAAAGGAATCGAATGTGCAAACACCAGTTAGCAGGTAAGTTTTCCAGTAAACCAACCTGAGAGAAAAGGTCATTCCAGAGAGAACGCCACATAGAAACCTCGTACGTGGTCACTGTCGATTCCAGGCTTCTAGTGACCTGAAAGATGCCCCTTGCCGATACCCATATACCTCTAACCGAATCATAGGCAAATGTACAGGAGGAAGCCACAAAGCTAAAGAATGTGAAGATCAGTCTAAATGGACCATAGAGAAGAATCCAGAGGACAGGGAATATAAAAGATGTTGCTGAAAAACAAAAAAGAAACAAGGACATTCAGACACCTGCATCATAGGAATTAGGAAAGAGTAGTAATCAAGATAGTTTGTAAACTCACCAACATTCCAAAGTAGGACTCCTGTATACCAAAGAGGCAGCAATAAAATCTCCAGAACGTCGCCTATTACTGTGAAGGAAGACTCCATCACCATCCAAATACCTGAAAATGAATCCTCTGCCATGTCTAAAAACAAGCTCCAAAGAGGAAAGACAAAATCCAATAGCTCAGACAGCTCTCGTGCCACTGGTGTTATGAAATACGTGATGAATGAAACGATGGTTCTCGTTGCTGTGAGGAACCACCTCATGGCTTTCTGAAAGTTATGTAGAAATAGCATAGTTCCTAAATACTGAATCCTTGAAGTCATTTCCCATGCATCTATCCAATCAAAGAGAGGTCCAAACATTTTGGACACCGTAGCCTTAAGAAGAGGTACATTTTTGTACAAATCATAGAATCCAATGAGGACGGTAACAACCGAAATAATGACATACAAAGCTCTTGCTAAAGGGCACATCCATGGACGATAAAGTCGGCAGAATCCTGGGTAGGACTGCAGGAAAATGACCCAGGACGGAAGCCCAGCTTCAAGTAGAGTAAGAAGCCATAATCTCGCCATAATTATCTCCCTTAATCTGAAAGGGAGATGAGGGTCGTTGAAACGGAATAAAATCAAAATATCACTGTAGATTGTAGCCTCATGTAGTTCTTCACAATCACTTAGATCAGAGACCTTTGAATCTTCTTCCAATTCAGCCTCTGATTCTCCAGAACAAAAACCAAGCTCTTGTTCGCCATTAATGGACCTCTCAACTTTCCTTCTTTTGTAAGGACCATCAGGGTGTGGGTTAGGGTGTATCTGTGATATATTTGTGATACTTCCAGTTATATCTGTATGCACATCATAAGTGTCGTCTTCATTCTCAGCAAACATTTCATCAGTTATGGTTTTACTGATATTTGCCTCAGTAATCCTTGGAAAACTTTCTTGAGAATCATGATAAACATCCCCTGAAACATCAGCCTTGAAGATTTTAGGATAAATGTAAAGAAAAATAGAAAAAGGACATAGTGGTGAAGAATAGCATGTCAAAAGGAAACACCTTAATTGTAACAAAATACCTATTGTGGCATCCAAATGGTCTCTCAATAGACCCCTTTCGTGCAGCGTCCCTGGAAACCATGAAGAGATGCTTCTGGAAGCTTGTGCTATACTGTCAAATTCCCACCTTCGCATAATTTTAGTCTCGACTGCAAGTGATGTATCAGTCTGAAAATGACGAACAATAAATTAGAAAAAACTCCCAAATTATCTAATAAGTTTCAGAGTAGAGTCTACCTGAAGATCATTCCAATAGTTAATACCACGAACATTACTCCATGAAACCTCAAACACGATAAATCCATACAAGGTTCTATGCAACTCGCTGTTTGCAATCAGAGAATTCTTGAGCTTTTTTACTGGAAGAAAAACACTCTCCCTGGATAAAAGCACAGCATCAAAGAAAGAAAACCAATCTCTGAAGTTTCTTAATTTTCCCGGCGTGGAGGAAACCTGCAACTCCGTAAGTTCTTCACTCATCTTTTTCTCCTTCCTGCCCCTAGTGTTTGCAAATGGGGATAACCTGGACTGTAGAATTATGAGAAAGTACTTCTATATCATCAGTTTATTGACTAAATGTTCACACAAGCATGCTAATTATAACGGCACGTAAATGTTTCAGCAACCTTAGTGACCATCAGTTGCCACCAATGTGTAGACCGTGAGGCAAGATCTTTCAACCATGGCCTATTGTCCACCAATATAAAGAAACTTGCGCTCTCCGACGCCAGGAATAAGTGACGATGTGAAAGGTAGGACTGCAAATCCCTGCAAAACATATAAGCAATCAAATTAACTTCATAAAACACCTCAGAGAACTCACTGTTGAATAGTGACAACACCTATTGGGCAACTAATTTCGCCGTAAAAAATGAAAAACGACATAGAAATGCTAGTCTTGAAAAACCCACAAACTATTGCCTATTGAGAACCAAATAAGAGGCTAGCTATCACTTTCATCATGCTAACTCCCTAATCCCATTTTCTGTCAGCAAGAACTAGGAAAATCAGTCCCACAATATGTGGCTATATACTCATAAATATACATGTTGCGCATGCAATAGCTCATAAACTTCAATTGAGGAGTCTTTAGAAGAAAAACAATAACGTGGGTTTGACCTCTATTAAGATGAATCCCAGAAAAGAAAATATGTTCATTGCAAATGGAATTGAGCAAAATCCAAAACAAATTCAAGTGAGAAATTACACAAACATCTTACCCAATTTGCAGACTCGTCAAGGAAAAAATGCAGCGCCCGTCGACGCAGTTCGCCATCACCGGAGAATTGATCTCCCAAAGCTAATCCAACGACGATTAATAATTTTAAATAAGGAATAGAAAAATCAAATGAGAAATAGTTTTCGATTATGGTCAAGGGCAGAGCTGGAAATCCCAAACCTGGGGAAACGAATGGCGCTCGAAATTGATCAGGGGAAATCCATGAGAATTCTTCCGACGAACCATCAAAACAACAATCCCCACCAACAAGCTTCATCAAATGATATCGAGAAAAGGGAAATCCGAACAAAATAAGATTAATGCTTCGATCGACGTGGACAGATATTGTTTGATGGAATATTTTGAATCAGATGCCCAGAATCGCAGCTTCTCCGCGGAGGCAATGAAGGCACGCCGTCAATGTGAATGTATGTGCGTGTATATATATAGGTATAGAGAGAGAAAGAGGTTGGATATGCTTTGAATTTGTTAGAAGCTTACTGAAATCAAATTTGGATGGTCGGAAAATCAGGGGCACGTTTAGTGTGAGAGGGAGGGGGAGGAGGGAGAGTTGTTCCATTGAACCGGCAGTTATTCGTTGAACCGATTATCCGGACCGGGTCCACAAGAAAAAGCTTGTGGAAGGGCAGTATTGTAATTACTTATTTCACTTGAAGTTTTTTTTTTTTGAACGGTAAATATTAGTTGTTAGTGGTTAGAAGTCAGTTCACCAAGTCTCCATACACTCATATCTCCAAGCCAACCTTATATCTCTCTTCTATTCGTTCCACCCGGGTCACTCACTCAAGTGAGGAGTCCGGTGGCCAGGTGAGCTAACTCACATGGTTATTTCACCTTAAGCTTAATATTGTAGGGTATGTTTGTTTTGGGACTCGTACGGATGGACGTAGGACTTTGCGATCACGCTCCACACGAGTTTGGGATTTAACATCCGATTTTCAAATCTCAAATTCAATCCACACCTATTATACCTATTATTACTCTTTCCAACACAACACACATAAGATATCTATTATTATACCTATAAAATCAGTCATTATCATACTCTGATTTGATATAAAATAACATTCTACCCTACCAAAATCTCAAAACAAATACACATTTTTACTATTCATCAAAATTTTCACATCTCAGAATTTCAAAAGCATGACTTGTTACGCCCCCTAAATCCCAAAACAAATATACCGGTAAGAAATTGTGACTAACACAAGGTCTCCAATAAGCAAGTTTTGTAATATATAATTACTGATAATATTCACTTATATAATTAGATTTAATAATATAACAACAAGTATTTTTAATAATATAGTAAATACATGTATTGATATAAATTTAATAGCATGAAAATTTTATAGGATACCTACTCCAAGATTAAAAGTAAAAGCAAGTTATGTAATTAAGATTAATTATTCAAAACTTATTTTCAAAGAGAAATAAATAGTTACCACTAGGGTTGCAAACGAATCAAATAATTTTGATTCGATTCGGTATTCATATTCGAATTTCGATATTCGTATTCGAAATTTTATGATTCGAATTCGATTACAAATATTCGATTCGATTCGATTATTATTCAAATACGAATACAAAATAATGATATTTGATTCGATATTCGTAAATATTCGATTAAATATTTTTTTATAAATATTATAATGATAATAGACTTAATAGTTAGTATAATTATTGCTATTATTATTATTGTTATTATTATTATTTTAAGATTATAGACCATTAGAAATTTATGGCTGCTATAATTACTATTATTTTAAGGATGTAAGCTCATTAGATAATAATCTAAATATCATATGCACCTATATTTCAAACACTTACCCGAGGGTTGTAAATGAATCAAATACTTTTGATTCGATTAGGTATTCGTATTCGAATTATGATATTCGTATTCGAATTTTTATGATTTGAATTCGATTCGATTCGATTATTATTCAAATACAAATACAAAATTATGATATTCGATTCGATTCGATTCGTTTGCAACCCTAGTTACCACCACATACTAATAGGGAATTGAGTATATTGATGTGTTGATTTGTGATTTAATTAGTGTATGGTTTATAGGTTTTTTTATTTTTCTTTTGTATTTACTATAATGAGTTTGATGTCGTTAATGATTCAACAATGTGTGAATTTTCGTTGTATTAGATTACTTTTATGCGACTAAGATATAGGACAACACGATTTATTCAGGAATTCAGAGTATGATGTGAATAAAGAGAAATAAAATGATAAGAACACCAATATTTGCCAAGTCTATTTATGTAGTGCTTGTACTCGAAGATTTCAGATCCTTTGTAATGACTATTAGAAATTTTAGAGAAAAATATTATTTTTGTCCTGTAAGTTTACTTCTTTTTTATTTTGATCCTATTGATTTTTAAATTTTGATTTTCGTCCTGTAACTTTATCACCTTTTGATTTTGGCCCTATTAACTTTCAATTTTTTTTATTTTCGTCCTATAATTTTATCTCTTTTTTATTTTGGTCCTATAACTTTACCTCTTTTATACATTAATAGGGTGTCACAGGACCAAAATCAAAATGAGGTAAAGTTACAGGACAAAAATCAAAATTTGTAAGTTATTAAGACCAAAATAAAAAAGAAGTAAAGTTATAGGACAAAAATAATAATTTTCCCGAAATTTTATTATAGTGTTCAATCCACACTCGATAGGTAGGACAAGATTTCTCCTTATCTGGGCACTAACCCCATGATCTGGGAGGTTAGGGCCACGATGCATGACAGTTGAAACCATGAGTTTTGTTGACAGTTTATACATACACAATGTGAGTTTCTGCTCTGGGCCAAGGTCAGTAGCTTTGGCCTACCCTGGGCCTAGGTGATTAACCTTGACCTATCGGTAAATGTTAGTTGTTAGTGGTTAGAAGTTCGTTCACCAAGTCTCTATACACTCATATCTCCAAGCCATCTTATATCTCCCTCCTATACGTTCTCAAAGAGAATCGAACCCGGATCTCTCACTCAAATGAGGAGCCCGGTGGCCAGGTGAGCTAACTCACCTAGTTAATGTTGAGTGTATGAGTTGACGAAAACCAAATGAAAATAATTGTGCCGCTTTGTGTTCCATGATTCGGAAAAATTCAGTAGTGTGGAACATAAATAGTGAAATAGATTTGTCGAAATGGATATAAACTCACTTATTCATTGTGATTGAATGATTCAACATACTTTTAAATAAAATTTTAATTATATTATGAAATAGATTGATTGGCAACTTGGTATTCAATTCAACGAGAAGATATTATTATCGAATATACACATACGAATCAAAACCATATATAACTAAGAAAAATGTTTCGCAATAATCTTGTTTTGATTCTGCAACCACAATTGTTGTTGCAGCTGCAAATTCTGCTCATCCATATTACTGATCTGCATCTCTTCCCGAAATTCAGCGCCACAACCAAAAGGGTCTTCTTCATTCTGCACATTCGGATCTTGCGCAGAAAACGTGGGATTGGCTTGGAATGTGGGCGCCGGCGTCGCATCTTCCTGGTTCGAATTCGAAACTACACTTAATTCCATCAAATCCTGTAAAAATGGGTTGTAAGGATCATTTTGTAGGTATTGCAGGTCCGGCGGTTCCGCCTCGAATAAGACAATGTCAAAGCAATTCGGGGCGGTGGAAGGATTTTCCTCCGCCGTTGACGCTTGTTCTGGGAATGCAGATAAGGTGTTTGTGTTATTGTCTGTGAGAGACTGGGACGGTGATAATGATGATGTCAAGGTCTCAGACAACACTGTCTCCCAATTCTTGCTAGCTGATGAATCCAGTGTCCCTCTCTGCTTCTCCTCTTGTTCTTGTTGATGATCTTTACTCTGTTCGTCTTCGTCGTCATTGTCATCATCTTCGGTCCAATCGTCCAACGACAGGAGATCAGCGCCGGAGATGTTCACTGGCAACGACCTGCTCGACCCCGTGTCACTTACCCCGAAAGAATCATCATGTTTAACCGAAGGGTACGTCTCGAGATCAATGGAGATTGCAGGGGCAGCTGTCCATGTCTCTGCTGCACTTATAAGGTCTTCAAGGGATGTAGATTGTGATTTAGCATCTGAGTTCCGGCCCGATCCATCTGTTGTGGCCGAGATATCCGACTGTCCGCCTACGCTATCATGTCTCGTCGACCTTGTTCTTGCATTCGACGGCGGAGCAGCGCCACTCGGGACCTGATTACTAGTCTTAACAATCAAGGGAAAAGATGATTGATCTTTCAAAAACTCTTGCAGTGTCTCAATCACCTCTTCTGATATTGCTTGCACACTTGGGTACTCAGAGCTTCTTCCCACTCCTATGCTCTTGCAGAAAGAAAAGAAAAACGAGAGCTCTTCGAACTGCTTCACAGCTTTCAAACATGTCTGAAAGGCAGTGACGCAGTTCTGGTAATGCAAATGAAAGAAACTATCAAGAGCAAGAGAGAGCCCATCAGAGATGTCTTTATAAAGATCGAAACTTTCTTGGACTATGGCGTACAGAGCAATCTGTACCATACGGTTCGTTTTGGCAGCGCCCGTCGGCCTCGTTGCAATGGCTCGGTCGAGCAGCCTCTGCCAACACGACATCCTGTCGAGCAGCATTGTCGGATTCATGTCTCGTACGGGCTCGTTCTGCCTTCGTGCTCCTCTGCTTTTGCTGCGTTGGTAGGTTGAGCCCGTCCCTTCGTGTGTGTACCTAGAATGTGAAAGTATCAGCTACTTTTTATTCTATTTGGTATTCGTATTCGAATTTAAAATATTCAAATTCGACTCGATTCAATTATATCCTTATGTGTACCTACGCTGTAGCTTCCCCGTTAGGAAGCACTCTAACCGCTCGTCTAGGTACAGAGCGAAGGTTCGGACAAAGGACGTGAAATCCCAAGGGCTCGAGTTGGAATCGTCTCTAAAGCTCGAGAGATTGAGGATCTTGGCGCCCTTTTTCATCGCGTGGAGAACTTCTCGTGGGAAGTACGGATCGCCATCTTGGAAGATTCGTAGCACGAGCATCAATGACTTTAGCGCCACGACCCAATTACGCGTGCGGCCTATGCGCTTGCCTATAGCACGTGCGCATGCCTTAGCATGTATCTTGTTGGACGAGACGAGCTGCAAAACCTCGGAAATGTACTTTTCATCGATAGGGACATCATCGTGGCTTGTGGCTTTGAGCACCGCAACCTCAAGATTTGTCGAAGCGTTGCTCGATACCTTAGCGAGACCGATGCTCGTTTGATCCTTCACCGCTGCAATGGCCTTCTGAAGCTTGCTTGGCATTGTATAAGATGGATGGAAGATGCTCAACAACTTATTGCAGAGAGGGTGATCATTTTGAGAAAGTTGATGAAAGTTTGTTTCTTGCTTTTGTTCTGATCTTAGTATGTTTGTCTCTGCGTGAGAGAGAGAGAGAGATGCAATAAGAATGAGTCTTTCCTTGAGACACTCTCATCCAAACATATGTACGAGTTTGGCTTATTACACATCTTCTGTTCAGATTTGTGGTTGGCTTTGGAAAGAATCCTGTGTTTTGCTTAGGTAAATAAAGGAGCTAAGTCACATTGAGTGCACCGTGCAATATAAGTAATTTTTTGAACATCTAGACTTATTTTTATTGAACAGTTAGAATTATTTACATCGAATAGTTACGGTTGAACAATTATGAGTGAAAAGTCTCAACTCTTCAACATAAACAACCGTAAATTGTTCAGTGAAAACAATACTAACTGCTTCAAAATACACTTGAATTGCATGGTGCACACGATGCATACAGAATCTTGACTAAATAAAATTATTTAGGCAAACACTGTGTAACAAACTTGATTGATGTGAAATTTGCTCAAAATTGTTATGCTTTTATTGTCTAATTTGATAGGATTTTGTATATTTTTCTATACCAAATTGAATTAATTGTGCTTCATTGTGAAAATACTCACTGAGTTATATTTTTTTTATTAAGAATTGAAATGAGTTTATGAATTAATTGTTGAATTTTAATTGAGTCCCACGGTTTACTAATTTATTTGGCCCATGACTTGAAGATTTTAAATATTCAAGTTGTTAATTTCAATCATTTATGGTACTACTAATTTCTCTATTGTTTTTGGTGAAGAAAGTTATGAGTTTGTTACTGTAATTCCTTTAAATTCTTGAATTAAGAGATTTTATTGAGTGAACGTCTGCAATTGATAATTGATGTTTGCTTAGGAATTCATTGCTTGAGATTAATATCGGAGTTCTAATCACAACATACGAGAGTTGAATGAGAATGACAAAAAGATTCATTTGATAATAGTAAATTCTAAGGGTGTGTTTGCTTTAAAAGATAAAATTATTTATATGTCCAAAATGTGCATATTTTGAATGAATACATAATTTTACCCGAAGTTAATAGTTAATCTTCCTATGACATTGAGAGATGCTCAGACATTGAGAACAAAACAATTAATGGTATTGAGATTTAAATGAGAGTTTATATTTTGACAGGGTAGTATGCTTGGTTAACTCCTCAGATGAACTTGATGATATGCTTTTAGAAATCTCTGTGATTAACTCATAACAAAATTCACCCGAAGCAACTCAGAATCCCTGCACACGAAAGTATTAGATTAGGTTTTCATTTTTGTGTATTTAGTTCATTTATATTTCTACGATTTAAATAGTAATTAATAAAAAATCAAAACTTGTATTTTCATTATTTATTTTTCTATTAAAAAACTCACAAAACATTTAAAATTAGAATTGTCCTCATTGCTTCCTTTGAGTTCGATATTTTATCACTTGGTCAACTTACCACTACACGATCTTATACATTTGTATGAAAGTGTATTTGTGTGTAAACACAAATTGCTAGTCAAAGCTTCATCATTTTAAAATTATTAATTATTTCACTAAAAGATATTAATTGAAGTGTATTAGTTATTTTATTAAAGAATATTAATAATGCTATTACAAAATATTAATTGTAAATTAGTTTTTCAGTAAAAAACACTACAAAAAAAACGGGTTTTAGAGACAGCATTTTAGCGACCGCCCATAAAGCGGTCGCAAATATTAATTTTAGCGACCGTATTTGCGACCGCCGAGGTGCTTTGGTTAATTTTGTAATGTTTGCGACCGCCAAGCGGTCGCTAAATCATTTAAAAAACTTCCGACCGCCATAAGCGGTCGCAAAAGTATTAGTAAAATACATTGCGACCGCATACCGGCGGTCGCAAAAAGAAATGTGGTCGCTAAATTTTAAACCCGTAACTGGTAACCCGGAAAAGAGGAACCGGTGTGTTTTTTTAAATTAGCGACCGCTTTTTCGCAGTCGCTAAAGTAGTATCTGGTTAGGGTAGTTGGCTCCATTTAATTATATAATTTTGTGACCGCTTAATGCGGTCGCTATACATAATATGGCGGTCGCTAAAACGCGATTATGGAACAGAATCAGCTTCTCTTTTCTTCAGTTTATTCGGGGAAAAAACCCCACTCACACCTCAAAAAATTTCCCAAATTCAAACGATCATTGCTTCAACGTGTTGGTGGCAATTGTGGAAGTCTACTACTATATTGTGCTCGTTGCTTCTAATTCATCGTACGTTTTTACAATTTTACCGTTTAATTTTAAATTTTGTGTATTATATAAGTGTTCTTCATGTGACACATTAAATTTTAGAATTTACAATGTGAATAATTATTGTAATTGATTATAGTTGATTTTTTGTTTTAGAAAATTTGATATGTTTGTTTATAGTCGAAACTCTGCCGAATTTTTTAATAATTTATATGTGATTCATTTTTTATTTGTATCAGATGGAACTCCCTGATCGTCGTTGGATGTATGAAATGCCTCGTTTGATACAAGGAAATATGAATTATGAATTTTGCCTGAAACTTGATGAGTTTATTAAGTTTGCCTGTAGTAAACCAAATTGCATGGATAGTTGTGGTCGGATTAGATGTCCTTGTTCAGGCAGAAAGTGCAGTAACAAAAGATTTTTGAGCATAGATGAGGTTAAAACTCATCTTGTGAGGTTCGGTTTTGCTCCATTTTATTATAATTGGACCAGACATGGCGAAGACAGGTGGAATTATAATTTGGAAACAGTGATTGCCTTCTATGATCAGTTGAGTAGTTGTGGAGGTGAGAGATTTGAGATTGGTAGTTCGAGCTGCGACCTGTCTACACCATTGGATGAGCTAGATGAATTCCAACGGTATCATACGATGATTGATGAGTCTGGTTTGGGTGTTCACCACACAGCCATGGAGGAGGAACCAAATCCACGTTCAAAGAAATTTTTCGAGATGCTCAAATCTGTCGATCAAAAATTGTTTCCTGGTTGTGATACTGAGACTCAGTTGTCATTCAACGCTCAGATGTTGTCCATCAAAACTGAAGGCAAAGTGAGTCAGAAAGTCTTCAATCAATTCGCCAAGTTGTTTAAACGGGCCCTACCCAAAGAGAACACGACGCCAGAAAATTTCTATCAAAGTAAGAGGCTGTTGAAGGATATGGGTTTACCGTTTGAGAAGATTGATTGTTGTACCAATGGTTGCATGCTGTTTTGGGGCGACGACGAGAGCATTAATCAGTGCAGGATGTGCCGGCACCCTAGGTTCAAACCCTCTGATCGTAGGAAGAAGACAGCTTTCAAGTCGATGTATTATCTTCCTATCACTCCTCGTCTAGAGAGGTTATATCAGTCGAGTGCCACTGCAAAAGACATGACATGGCATGCTGAGGAGTGTTCTGATCAGAATTCCGGAGAGATGCGTCATCCTGCAGACTCTAATGCGTGGAGACATCTTGATAGAGAGTTCCCAGATTTTGCGAGTGAGAAGCGAAATGTGAGACTTGGTTTGTGCACAGACGGATTTGCTCCATTCGGTGTGCAAGGGAAGAAGTATTCTTTGTGGCCTGTTTTGTTGACTCCGTACAATCTACCCCTTGGTTGTGCATGAAGCCTCAACACATATTTCTCACTGTGTTGGTGCCTGGTCCTCGCAACCCGAAGGATAAACTGGATGTCTACCTTCAGCCGTTGATTAAAGAGTTGTTATATTTGTGGCATTTGGGAGTAGAGACGTACGACGTGTACCGAAAGGAGAATGTCACGTTACGGGCTGCTGTTTTATGGACCATCAGCGACTTTCCAGCATATGCTATGTTATCTGGGTGGTCGACAGCTGGAAGACTAGCGTGCCCGTACTGCATGGATGAGTCTGAGGCATTTTATCTTCCAAAGAGTAAGAAGATATCATGGTTCGACAGCCACATGAAGTTTCTACGTGATGATCATGCCTTTCGGAGGGACAAAAAGAATTTTCTAAAGGGTAAACCTCCTTTAAAGCGTCCAAGGCCACGAGTTCGAACAGGTATTTATATATTATTCATATTTTAACCAGTACTTAATTATTCTAAGAATTTGATAGATTTAGTTTAACAATACGCATTTTATTCTAGGTGATTCGTTGTTGAGAGAAGTTACAGTAACTGGATTGTGGAAAACGACTGAGGAGCACGCAATGGAACACAATAAACAGATCCGAGGAGGTTGGAAGAAGAAGAGCATCTTTTAGGACTTGCCTTATTGGAGTAAATTATTGATTAGACACAACTTGGATGTGATGCATATAGAGAAGAATGTGTTTGATAACTTGTTCCACACGATTTTGAATACAGAAGGCAAGACCAAAGACACTAAAAAATCCAGAGAATAGTTAAGTAAGTTCTGTTCTCGTCCTAGTCTGTCCAGTGGTCAACGACCATGTGATTTTCCACAAGCATGTTACCAAATTTCCAGAGAAGACAAGAAAAAATTATTTAAATGGGTGAAGGAACTGCAGTTTCCGGACAATTACGTGTCCAACATAGGTAGGTCGTTTGAGCCAGAAACTGGGAAGATCGGTCCGATGAAGAGTCATGACTGTCATGTTTTTATGCAGCGGTTGCTACCGATTGCCTTTCGGTACTCACTTCCGAAGCATGTATGGTGTGTCATCACAGAATTGAGTCTATTTTTCAGAGACTTAACGGCTTCAATGATTAAAGTGGACGACATACAGCGTTTGGATAGAGACATCCCTGTTATATTGTGCAAGTTGGAAAAACTTTTTCCACCCAGTTTCTTTGACTCGATGGAGCATTTACCTGTCCATTTGACTGATTATAAGGAGTGGCCACGTGGCCACTACCGCGTAATTAGTGACAGCCTTATTTATTTTAGCGACCGCTCTAGGTGGTCGCTAAAACAAAAGCAGATTTTTACCTCCTTCACCAGAATTGTAAAAGTCATTTCACCGTCGAAAATCATAAACTTACGGTCGAAAATTGAAAATTTACCGTCGGAATTGCGACAGTTTAAACAAAAGTGTGACAGCCTCGTCCTCCGCCGCCTTGTCCGCCGCCGCCGCCTCGTCAGCCGCCGCCTCGTACTCCCGCCGCCGTCAAAATCTCCGGTGAAAGGTAAATGAATTTTTTTTTTTAACCGTTAGTATTTTTTTTTAGAAAAATAGTTAGTATTTTTTTTAATTGTTATTAGTATTTGTTAATATTTGTTAGTATTTGTTAGTATTTGTTAATAT